>CAUYTI010156544.1:0-19085 GCA_963575145.1 Galago senegalensis
GCTCATTGGACAACTGCCCCTATACAAACCCCTGAGCAGAGAGCCTAGGGGCAGATCATTGCAGATCGTCAAGGAAGATAGAGCAGAAGAGCAAGACTTTAGCAGATCCTTGCTGACCTTTGAGGAAGAGAGAGCAGGAGAACAAAGACCTCAGCAGATTGCTGCAGACTGCTGAGGGAGAGAGAGCAGAAGAGGAAGAGCTGTAACACTTACACCCTGCTCTGCAAGGTTTGGCTCTTTGTAAGAGCTGTGACACTTACATCCTGCCCTGCAAGAAGGTTTGGCTCTTTGTAAGAGCTGTGACATTTATATAAAACCTATCTTATCCTCTTCTGCAAGGTTTGGCTCTTTGTAAGAGCTATAATAATACCTCTGTAAATAAAACCTAGCTTACTGTCCGTCCTGTAGTCCGTCAATTCATTCATTGAATTGTCAAGACCAAGAGCCTGGAAATCCAAAGTCAAAAATCCGGTATCAACAGGACATCATCCATGCCTGACTGCATCCCAACAAAGGTTTTTAATCAGCACCCTGCTGCGTGACATTTCTTAGTAGAATTGCTTCCTTGTACCTGAAGGTCCCCTCTCTGTCACTCGGATTTGGGCAGAATCCTGGCAACCTCAACCTTGCAATACACTCTCTCAGAGGGCAAGGCTGCTGCTTGTAGCCCAGCTAAAATGGCAAGTAAACAAATTAGCCTTTAATCCATTTAGAAAGTAATTCTGCATCAAATGGAATTTCCTTTTCATCCAGATCATTTGGGTTAAATACGGAAACCTGAGTAGGCTGTGTCGGGTTACTGCATTACATCGAGTTTCCATCAGTTTTCAGCTCTTGGTCTGAAATTTGGGCACAGAGTTTTGGAAACTGACTTTTCTAAGCAGTTGCTTGGCATAGCTCTCTTTGACTAAAATGGAAAATGGCAGATGCCTCAAGTCTTAATTGCATTTGGACACTTTAACTGATGGATTTTATCATATCATAATGGTGAATAATGTTTGGGGCTGCAGAAATGTGGGATTGAGGTGGTTGTGGAGGTTTAAACTTTGCAGTCTCTAGGGTGGCTGATTTTTACTTGATACCAGACTCTGTCTGGCAACACTAACTTTATTCTTGTTCATGGACTAGAGGATGGTCTGTGCTCTTTGGTTATTTGGTCTGTGGTTATTTGGTTCCCTACTGATTGACTCCGTGTGTGTGTGTGTGTGTGTGTGTGTCTGGTGGGGTGTGGGTTGGGTAGATGGCATCTCTGTGCAGACCAGACACTTCATTCTAAGATCTGGTGGACTTGGCAACCACAGAACCATGGAAAACTAGGAAATCCTTGGCAAATCCTGTCTAAATCAGGGGTTCTCCCAAACATTTTAAATAAAAGGAGCTTGGGGTGCCAATCTGGTTCAAAGGGGGAGAAACTAGTGAACTTGTTCTACAGGAGAGTTTGCATAATAATTTAAACTTTAGTTTATTGGAAACTTTTGTTTTGCAGTGGGCATGATTCATTTATTCCTCAAAACAGTCCTGTGATAGATATTCTATTATTAGACCTGTTCTGATTTTCAACGAGGCACTGTGAGTAACTTGCCTGAGGTCATACAGAAGTGGTGAACTCAGTACTCAGCCAATGCAGTGTTACTCTGAAGTCTGTAAGCCTGACCACTATCCCACCCTGCCATTTAGTTGCGAGCATGCTCTGTTACTTAGATCTGGCGCTTACTTGGGGTGGCTGTTAGAGATTATAGAGGCGGTAAAAATCCTTAGTTTTTTTTTTTTTGAGGCAGAGTCTCACTATGTCACCCTTGGTAGAGTGCCATGGTGCCACCGCTCACAGCAATCTCAAACTCTTGGGCTTAAGTGATTCTCTTGCCTCAACCTCCCAAGTAGCTGGGACCATAGGCACCCAACCACAATGCCTGGCTATTTTATTTTTGTTGTTGCAGTTGTCATTGTTGCTTAGCTGGTCCGGGCTGGGTTCGAACCTGCCACCCTTGGTGTATGTGGCCAGTGCTCTACCTATTGAGCTATGGACACCACCAGACTTACCTGAAGATTTTTAGTATAAAGAAATTTACAAAGAAAAAATTCCTTCATTTATTTTATGAAAGCTTTTTTTGAACGTAATATGTTCAAGACATGGTTTAGGTACTTGGGATACGGCAGTGCACAAAACAGACAAAAATACCTGCCTTTCGGCTACACACAGTGGCTCACATTTGTAGTCTGAGATACTTGGGAAGCTGAGGCAGGAACATCACTTGAGCCCAGGAGTTTGAGACTGCAGTGAGTTATGATGATGCCACTATAATCTAGCCTTGTGGCTGAGGCAAGAGAATCACTTAAGCCCAAGAGTTTGAGGTTGCTGTGAGTGGTGGCGCCATAGCACTCTACCCAGGGTGACATAGTGAGACTCTATCTCAAAAAAAAAAAAAAAAAAAAAAAAAAGAAAAGGAAAATAAAAGTTGCCTTTGAGGAACTTGTATCCTAGCATGGGAGACAGATAGGAAAGGTAATAGTTAAGTATAGTATACCACCAATAACGTGAGAGTGATAAGGGCTATAAAAAATGGAATGAGATAAGAGGGAGAAAATGGAATGGGATAAAAGGCCTTCCCTGGAGGCAGGAAAGAGGCAGAATTCTAACTTGAAAGGGAGGCTGAGAAGGATGGCCTGTTTGGAAAGGTGACAGTGGAGCAGAGACCTGAAGGTGGGGAGAGAGTGAAGCTCTGGGATACTGACGGGTGGGATGTTTTAGGCAGAAGCAATGGCCAGTGTGCCATCCCCAAGGTGAGTTAAGCCCTGTGAGCCTGAGGAGATGGGTCAGGGAGAGAGAGAGGTCAGAGATGTAATGGAAACCAGGGCAGGAGTGTGGTGGGGGTCCCTGCAGGGTTTCCATCAGAGGCGTGAGATCACCTATCTTTGAATTCTAGAAGCTTTACTGTAGCAGCAACTGGGGGAAACAAGGGTCCAAGCAGGGAGACCAATGAAGAGGCTTGTACAGTCATCTAAGAGAGAGAAGGTGGGGGCAGGACCAGGCTGATAGCAGTGGAGATGGTGAGCGGTGCCAAGATTCTGGATACCCTTGATGTTTAAGGCCAACATAATTTCTGAAAACCTAGATGTGGATACAAGAACAAGGAGACTCAAAAGATGCCTCCCCATTTTTTTGGCTTGAATAATTGGAAGGATGGGTTTGCCTTCAGCTGTGTTGGGGAAGACTGAAGGTGGAGCAGATCTCTGAGGAGACCCCCAGCAGTTCAGTTTGGGGCATGTTAAGATTGAAGCACTGTAATGAGGGTGTTGAGCAAGCAGTTGAAGGGGTGAATCTGGAGTTCAGGGGTGAAGCTGGGTGAGTTGTTAGCATTTAGATAAAGCCCTGAGGCTCGATGAGATTCTCACAAGAGTAAGGAGCAGCACCAAATCCGACCATCTAGAGATAGGGAAGTTTAACATCATGGCAAATTCTTCTCTGGATTTCTCTCTCTTATACACAGTTGAGACAGTGAATGTCTTAGTTCCTGCCCCAGGAATGCTTTCTAACACAGCAGCTAACATTCACTGGCCTGTAACACATGCTTATTTTTCTTGCTCGTGGGTCTATGGTGTTTTTGGCTGGAGTACCTTTCTCTAGATTGTGGGTTGATTTGGCTCGACTCGAGGTTTGGGTTGATTTTGTTCTCTTTCATTTGTCTTCGCATTCCTCTTGGGTCAGCATCTTCTCAGGCCTTATTTTTCTTGTGGCAATAGTGGAAATACAAGTGTCTGAGCAGACCCATGTAATGCCTCTTAAGGGTCTGGTTTGGAACTGACACCTTGTCACTTTTGCCCAGACAAACCAAATGGTCAAACCCAAGATTAATGGGGTTGAGAAACGTCCTCTTCCCACTCCAGTGTGCTACAAGGTCATGTGGCAAGGGGGACAAGTGAAAAATCGAAATGACAATCCAACTTAAGACACTATATAATATAGAATTTTATACAACATATAGATTTACATAAAGTAGGACAACATAGATACGATTTTGTATACCTTTTCTGTAAACAGGTGTACTCCAGAGGTGATACAGGTTTGTTTCAGACTGCTGCAATAAGGCAAATATTGCAATACAACAAATCTCACAATTATTTTTAGTTTCTTAGCACATACGAAAGTTATGTTTGCAACATACTTTAGTCTATTAAATGTGCAATAGCATTATGTCTAAGAAACAATGTACACACTTTAATAAAAAATACTTTCTTGTTAAAAATGCTAAAGACCATCTGAGCCCTTAACGAGTCTTCATCTTTTTGCTAGTCCAGGGTCTCACCTCAATACCAATGAGGGTCTCACCTCCATACCAAAGGCTTCTGATGGCTGAAGGTTTTCAGGGTGGCTGTGGCAATTTTCTGAAAGAAGGCAGCAGTGAAGTTTGCTACATTGGCTGACTTTTCCTTTCACAAAATATTTCTCTGTAGCATTTAATGCTATTTGATAGCATTTTTAAAATTAAATCATAGCTGTGTACATTAATGCAGTCATGGGGTAAAATGTGCTGGTTTTATATATAATTTGAAATATTTTCATCCAACTGGTTAACACAGCCTTCATGGCATTTTCTTAGTTATTGTGTTAAGACATTTATATTCTACATTTAGTGAGTTTCACATGTACCCTTATAAGATGCACCGTAGGTGTGGTCTCATCAATTATCCTCCCCCCCATCTTCCCCTCCCCTCCCTCTCCCATTCCCTTTTCTTCTTGGACTATAATTGGGTTATAGCTTTTATATGAAAGCTATAAGTTAGTTTCATAGTAGGGCCGAGTACATTGGATACTTTTTTTTCCATTTTTTTTTTATTATTAAATCATAGCTGTGTACATTAATACAGTCATGGGGTACAGTGTGCTAGTTTTATATATAATTTGAAATATTTTCATCAAACTGGTTAACATAGCCTTCATGGCATTTTCTTAGTTATTGTGTTAAGACATTTATATTCTACATTTAGAAAGATTCACATGTACCCTTATAAGATGAACCATAGGCGTGATCCCACCAATCACCCTCCCTCCACCAATCCTCCCCCCTTCCTTCCTTCTCCCCTTTCCCCGTCTTCTTGGGCTATAATTGGGTTATAGCTTTCATATGAAAGCTATAAGTTAGTTTCATAGTAGGGCTGAGTACATTGGATACTTTTTCTTCCATTCTTGAGATACTTTGCTAAGAAGGGTATGTTCCAGCTCCATTCATGTAAACATGAAAGAGGTAAAGTCTCCATCTTTCTTTAAAGCTGCATAATATTCCATGGTGTACATATACCACAATTTATTGATCCATTCATGGGTTGATGGGCACTTGGACTTCTTCCATGATAGCACTTTACCTACAGACCTTCTCTCAAAATCAGAATTGGTCCTCTCGAATCCTGCCACTGCTTTATTTACTACATTTATGAAATATTCTAAATCCTTTGTTGTCATTTAAACAGTGTTCAAATAGCATCATCATCAGGAATAGAGTCCACTTCAAGAAACTTCAATGAACTTCTTCTGTTCATCCATAGGCAGTACGTCCACATCCATTTAAGTTTTATCATGAGTTTGTAGTAACTCTGCCGTGTCTTCAGGCTCCACTTCTAATTCTAGTTGTCTTATAATGTTTATTATATCTGCAGTGATTTCACTAGGCTGAAGTCACCAGTCTTTCACAATCAACCAGCTTCTTCCAAATTCCTGTTAACGTTGTTGTTCTGAATAGATGGGGTCTCACTCTGTTCGTAGGCTGGAGTGCAGTGACTGGTCTCAGGTGGAAGCATAGTGAAATACCCCGCTCAGGGAACCTTCCTGCCTCAGCCGCTCGACTAGCTGGAACTACAGGTGCACATTGCTGTGCCTGGCTTATTCATGTTGATTTTTGACCTTCTCACGTGAATCATAAATGTTCTGAATGGAATCTTGGATAGTGAATACCTTCCAAAAGATTTTCAATTCGTTTTTCTCAGATTCATCAAAGGAATTGCTCTCTATGGCAGCTAGTGGCCTTAACAATGTATTTCTTAAATAATAAGAATTGAAAGCTGAAATTGCACCTTGATCCACAGGCTACAGAATAGGTGTTGTGTTAATAGACAAGAAAACGACATTAATTCCACTCTAGTGTCACACCATCACCCAAATTATATTTTAGGATTGTTATGGTTGTTGTTGATTTTTTTTTATTCTTGAGAGAAAGTGTTATCCTGCTACCCAGGCTAGAGTGCTATGGTATCAACCCAGAAACCTCACACCCTGGGCTCAAGCCATCCTTTCACTTTAGCCTCCCAAGTAGCTGAGACTACAGGTGCCCTCCACAACACACAACTGATTTTTTCTATTTTGGAGTAGAGACAGGGTCTACCTCTTGCTCAGGCTGGTCTCAAACTCCCGAGCTCAAGAGATCCTCCTTTCTTGGGCTCTTGGAGTATGAGGATTCCAGGTGTGAACCACTGTACCTGGCTAGAATTATTATAGTTTTCTGGTTTGTATACATTTTCTAATTTCTACTGTGTCTTTCAAACACATCATTGAATAACCTATATATTTTACTGATTTGTAAATACCATCTTTATTACATACTCATTCAATTTTTGACTCCATTTTTGGAGTCTTTAGGCTTTATGTTCCATTTTTCTGTCTCTATATCATCATCATCATATTTTAAAAAGTCACATATTGTATCTAGTAAATCCAGTTACTTCTCATTATTTTTCCTTTTTAGCATTTTTGGGTACTTCTACATTTTTAAAAGTTGTGAAATATTATGCACATGGACAGACACACATCGTATATGTAGTGTGTGATGGCATAAAGAATAAATGGTCACATCCCGCCACCAATTTAAGAAACAAAACAATACCAAAACCTCTGAAGCTCCTGACACCCCCACCACACATTTCACAAAGAGGACACCACCACTGCAAAGGTTGAGTTTCGTATTCCCTTACTTTTCTTAGTAGTTCTAACACATGTGAACCCACTTAAAAAACACCCTTCTTGTTTGTCATTCTCCTATCTTGCTTCTGCCAAGTCTCTGATTGTCCAATGGAATCATTAAGCATTTGCTATGATTTAGTGTAGATTCTTACCTAAGGTCATCTCCATTTCTGGGAAATGTAAACAGGAAGTGCACTATTTAAAGTTTGGTATATGGGCCATTTTTAAGGGTTTTGTTTTTGAGTGGCCAAGAGAAAAAAAAATAACAAATGTCCACCACATTTAAGACAGGGATTGGTAGAAACTGAAGGCTTACCGACATCTTTTCCAACACTGGCCAATGGTATTAAAATGGTTTTCCCATCTTGTGTCAATGTTGATGTGGTGGTTTTGATGTAATTGTATCTACCCAGGGATTTTTTTTTTTTTTGATCACTCTTACCTAGCTAGACTGTAATGGCATCATTGTAGTTCATAGAAACCTCAAACACCTAGGCTTTAGGCATCCTCCTGCCTTAGTCTCCTAAGTACCTAGGACTATAGGTGCCTGCCATCATACCTGTCTAAATTTTCTAGTTTATGTAGAGATGGGGGCCTTGCCCTTGCTCAGCCTGCTCTCAAACTCCTGGCCTCTGGCAATCCTTCCTCCTTGGTTTCCCAGAGAGTTAGGATTGCAGGCCTGAGTCACTGTGCCTTGCCATGTTTTGATGCTCACTAAAAGCAAATAGGTGAGCTGGTAGCTTTCTAAAAAGGACACAGCAATTCCACTTCAGTGAATCCATCCTTCAGATATCCTTCTATCTGAAGGTGCAGAAAGAATTTTGTACAAGCTTGTTATTACAGCACCATCTGTAACAAAAGATTGGAAGCTACACAAATGTTCATCAACAGGTAACTGGCTAAGTGTACTATATCCATACAACAAAATATTATGCAATTATAAAAAAGAAGGTGCAGGGCAGCATCTATGGTTCAAAGGAGTAGGGTGCTGGACCCATATACCAGAGGTGGCAGGTTCAAACCTGGCCCTGGCCAAAAACTGGAAAAAAAAAGAAGGTGCAGAATAGTATATATAGGATGCTACTTTTTGTTTTAAAAGTTGTGTGTGGGCTAATATATATTCTTGAGATATGCTTAAAGAAACTCTGGTTATTTACAAGAAAATAATAATAGAAGTTACCTGGATGGTGGAAAACACATAGAAGACAGAGATGGGAAGACTTTTCACGGTAGACCTGATTGATTTTGTAAAAAGTATTTGAACCGTAGAATGCATTGCCTATTTAAGTTTTTAAGAAGATGTCCATGTGACATACGCAAGAGATATCTTTACCCCAGCTCAGACTTCCTACCTTATGCTTAACGCTCCCCCAGCTCATGTAGCTATTCTGAACTTCACCCTGTTCTTGAGGGGTCAGGGACTGATCCCACCATGGTTTTGTTGTGCTAGATTTGTTTGTGTGGGGAATTGTAGTTTCACCAGATAGACCCCCACCCACCTGTCCATGACCCTTCGCATGCCAGCACTCTTGGGTCAGCAGTTCTTGACACCTGTTGGCAGTGACGAGTTGTTATCTGTTTTCCAGGAAAAGCTGGTTTTATTGTTTTCTAAGTGTTTTTCATAGCGAAGTTAGGAAGCAGTGCATTTGTGTTTGGTGAAGATCAAGGTATGTATGATTGAAAACCTAAAATATCTGTTAAATATCTGATAATTCATTTATGTTAAGCAATGACTTCATTTTTTTCACATGATACAGGCACAAATATGGAGGAGAAGAAATGGGAAATATGGAGCCTAAGAGAAGAAGACCCCATCCAGTTATAAAAATAGAGGAGCCTATGGGTCAGATGATGGGCACCACCAGGAATGATATGGAACTTACAGCGAATGAAGGGAGATGACAATTGGCTAACATTACTCAACCAGGAGTATGACTGGGAACCGAACCCAAAACTCCATTGGATGCTTTCCAACTCTTTATTGATAATGAAACTGTGGATGTAATTATCAAGTTTACAAAGCAGAAATTACATGTTGTCAGAGTTCATCCAAAATTTCGGTGATTTCATAAAGGAAGAAATATTAGGATGGATTGGAATTCTTCTAAATTATGATGTGTACCTGCAAAATAAAGGCAACATCTGGGATTGTTTCAGTGAGGAGAATTTTCTAGTTTACTGTGCTAATTTTCAGGACACAGAATGTGATTTCTACAGAAATGTCTGTGTTTTGATGAAGCTGCAGACAGCATAAGAAGTTTGCTCCAGATGAAGAGCTTTGGAGTATGGTTATAAATAAGCTCTCACTTTATTACGATCCTCATACGTCTGTCTCTGTGGATGAGAAGCTGGTGTCTTTCCATGGGCGTTGTCCATTCAGACTTTGCACACCAGCTAACCCCGGGAAGTGTGAAATTGCAGTTCCTCTTTCATGTAATTCTTCTACAAACAACTGTCAAGCGGCAGAGCCATATGCAGGGAAATCAGAGAACCTTCTGAGAAATTACAATAGCAACTTCAAGATTATACAAAGACTGGTTCAGAACT
This sequence comes from Galago senegalensis, assembly GCA_963575145.1. Taxonomy (NCBI): domain Eukaryota; kingdom Metazoa; phylum Chordata; class Mammalia; order Primates; family Galagidae; genus Galago; species Galago senegalensis. Next base: position 9,497 of record CAUYTI010156544.1, read on the forward strand.
GTCACTTGGATCAGTCTGGAAAAAACATTGCCATGGACAGAAAGTTGACCTCCATCACCCTGGCTATCGACTTGCTTCAGAAGAATGTAATCACAGTTGGTGCTGTTCACAGTGATAAAAGGGATTGGCTTCTACAACTCAGGCCAGCATTGAGGAAGAACACTCCATCTGGTACAGTGAGATTTGCCTTCTCTGCCTCTGTGACATTACTAAGTTACGTTCCAAAGACAGGATAGGTAGCCATGGTTCTTTCCACATAGCATGAAGATATGAAGGTGACGGATAACAAGGCTGATGTAATCTGCTTTTGTAATGCTCCTGAAGCAGGTGTTGACGCGCTCGGTAAGTGCGTGAGAATGGATTCCTGTCGCTGAGGAACTCAGCGTTGGCCGCTGGCAATTTTTTTTCTTCAGTATCACTGAGGTTGCAGCATACAATTTTTGTATGTGATTTTTTGGGAAACAAATAGCCACTGATCATGACCTCCTTCCAAGTAACAATCAGGGGAAGAAAGTATTTTTTGACAGCTCTGTGAAGAAAACATAAGAAGGTGCACCCCAAATGCACATGGTCGCCACGAAAAATACACAATGACAACGGATCTCCGTGGACCTGGGTGCAGTTAAACACAGGGTGTGGTGACAAGAGGTTCATACGGAACCAAATGGAAGAGTTATGAGACAAGCAGTGAAAAGCCTACCCAGTAAAGGTTGCTGCCACCTTTGTCCCGGTGGGAGAGACCGGAAATATAGGAAGGCATATGTGAACACAGCAAATACATCTATCTGTCCCGCCACGCATCAAAAGAGGAAAATATAATGAAAAGAACATGCAGAGAATGTGATTAAAGTATTGTTAGTTAATTGTACAATGGCATGTAAAATATATAGGTTTAGTTCAAAATTATAGCTCCATTCTGTGCTGACCCCCACTGTTGTTCACTGAGTACAGGTTTGGTATTGATATATGACCGCCATGAGCATGGTACGGTTGTTATGAGTATCTAGTTCAAAATGCCACCTCTTTTCTTGGACCAGCTCCATAGAGATGTGAAAAATGTAATTAAATTGCCCCCAGATTAAGAAAGCTCTGTGTGTGAGCTATGACGCCACAAAGTGAACATTCACTTGTTTGCTCTATCAATGATAGATACTCTCTCTGACTTTCTAATATGCTGGCCCTGTTGCTGGATGTATCCGGCCTTCTATTTCGACAGATCATGTTAGTCATTAGTGAGAAGGATTGATGGGAGAGTTCTTGGCTTGGTGGCAGGGCACTGCCGAGGAGGTGGCTGCAGGTGAGAGTCTGGAAAGTGAGTTGACAGAGGGGAGGAGGGTGAGCGGGTGGAGAGCTGGGCTCTCTTGATGCCCCCTTCATAGAGACAGGACTGTCTGTCCAGCCACTGGGGGCAGGCCCAGAGTAGGAAACTGGCATCTGATTTTGCATGACCCTGTTCTCTGTTGTCTGCAATAATACACTTCACCTTCAAAGATGTCAGAAGCAGATAAAGAACGATACCAAGGCGAAGTAATAGCAATGACGCTTGTTTTTCCAGAGGGCATAATTCTGACTGCCAGTTCGAGGTGCAGAGTGAGTTATTGGCTACATTTGTTTTGTTGTGCTGTACCCTTTTAGCTCAGAAGTGTATTAAGGAGAAAAAAAATGAAAAGCCCACTTTGCTGTTGAATGGTTCGAGCTACTAAATACTGGGGCCAGGGTAATGAAGGGAGTTGCTGAGGACACAGGCTGGGTTTTGTTTTTGTCTTTTATTTCTGTAGGTCTTCTCAGGGGATCCACAGCTGTAAAAACAGTCTTGAGAATTGCAGAAGTAAAACAATGATGTAATTCCAGTCTCTTGGGTCCTTGGCTACATCAGAGAGAATTTTCTCTGGGATTGATGGATGAAGTTATCTTATGTGTAGGACCATTAGGTCACAGTTTATTCTAATTTTGGCATACATTATATCTCAGAACCGATGCCTAATATCCCACCATTAGCAAAATCACTTATGAGCAAATCACCCCTAATTAAAATACACATGGACACTGATGCGGAGAGCAAATCTTAAGTGGGATGGGAATTAGAAAGAAAAGTGAGCAGGACAGGCAGTGGGTTCTGAACTGGGGGGTGGCACCGAGCCCAGGGAGAAACAACATATGGAGACTCTAAAACGTGAGGGAGTGGGGAAGACTGCTGAGGGAGGCAGGAGAGGGTCGCAGGAAAGTTCACTTGCTTTTCACTATGTCAGGGGCTAAGCTTGCTCAGAATTTGGCATAGGACCGTCTGCCTCAAAATGGGAGGGAAAAGCTGAATATATGCTTCACATTGCTGCCCCTTCTGTAAGTTCTTCACAGGGATGACCAACAGGGATCTTCTTTACTTGACCAGCATGAATTGTCATTAGAGATATTTGGACGTGGAAGTAATTAAAAACCGCACTGTAAGGGTACAGTTAATAATCTGAGGCACCATGCAGTATTAGAGATGTTCACTTCTTAGAGAAGCCACGTGGGGGATTCCGTCACATCTTGGTGCACCTCAGCTGCTCCGTGACTAAGGATTATGCTTGTAGATAATTGCATGAGAAGTGAAAACTTAGCCACTTAATTGTAATGTTTTGCTTATTACCGTGTTAGTCTCTGGGTATCACCACTGTGTGTTTGTGTTTGGAGAAAAAGTGATCTTTTCCCTTTAACAAAGGGCTCTTTTATGGCGGTGGTGACAAAGTAACAAGCAATCAGGAGATGCTGCTGATGGAGGTGACATTGGCTTTTATCTTTGAAATCATTATTTTTACTTTTACATCAAGGTTATAACACTGTGCGAAGCCTTTGTGATTAGTCTCACAATAGCTTTTGAATATGTAAGTCTGCTAGGCACAATTGTATGCTGCACAGGGAGCAAATCCATCCATCCATTCTGTGCTCACTCAGAGCCTGTATGAGCAGGTGCTGTGCCTGGCACTGGGGATGCTTGATGAGCAAGTGACTGACAGATCCAGTCCCAACCTTGGTACAGCTTACAGTCAGTGGGGGACACTGTGTCAGCTGCATAGCTACAAAAATGTTTCTAATTATGGTAAGTGCTATGAAAGGTAGGTACACCCTGGTATGGAAGCATGTCCTGAAGAAAAGGATGTTTACATTGAGATCTGAAGAATGAATGGGGGTTAACTGGGTTAACAGGTGTTGGGGGGACAGAAAGAGGGGAAAAGGGAGCAAAGGGCATTCCAGGCATAAAGGAGTTTGAGAAACTAAAATAACAGTTTCCAGAGAGCAATTATTTGCATATGACTTTGGCCATGACATTAACTTGGTGATGTTTTAGGTTTCTTTCTTTTATTCTTTTTTTTTTTTTTGAGACAGTCTCACTTTATTGCCCTCACTTTGTGGCGTCATAGCTCACAGCAACCTCCAGCTCTTGGGCTTAGGCGATTCTCTTGCCTCAGCCTCCTGAGTAGCTGGGACTACAGGCACCCGCCACAACGCCCGGCTATTTTTTTGTTGTTGTTGTTGCAGTTTGGCCAGGGCTGGACTTGAACCCACCACCCTCAGTATATGGGGCCAGCGCTCTACTCACTGAGCCACAGGGTCCGCCACATGTTTTAGGTTCCTCATTTGAAAAATGGAGGTTTTCGTGGTGGCTCATGCCCGTAGTCCTAACCCTGTGGGAGGCCAAGGCAGGTGGATTGCCTGAGCTCAGAGGTTTGAGACCATCCTGAGCCAGAGTGAGCCAGAGTGAGACCCTGTCTCTATCAAAAAAAGTCAGGTGTTGTGGTGGGTGCCTGCAGTCCCAGCTACTTGGGAGACTAAGGGCAAGAGAATCACTAAAGGAAGAAAAAAAAATAGAAAAAAAACACCTTCAAACTAAGATGAGTGAAAGACAGTTGAAAGCAAAATTCAAAACAAAAAAGAAAAATGGAGGTTTTGATTCTGGCTCCCTATCATGATAAATAGCAACCGTCTCATAATTAATGAAAAATCGAGCTGCCGTTTGAGTTCTAAAATGAAAGGTGCTATAATGGCATAAAATAAACCCTGCCAAAAACTACATCCAAAGGGGGAAAAATTAATAACCTGGCACTGAGCTCAGCTTTCTGCATTCAAGGAGATAATAAAAGTTCTCCGATTATGTTTTGCTTTGTGATGGAATCACAATGGAATTTTTCTGCAAATCGGAGCTCAATTCCTCTGAAGTAGGACTGTGAGCGTCATCTGTGGGACTTCTGTCTGCCTGGACTCATGAGTCATCAGCCCCACAGTGGGTGAGTGCATTAGATTTCAGGGTACAGAAGAAGATTTTGCTCTTTACAAGATAATTGCTCAGGAAACCAAAACAATTCACCCTATTACTTTGTTTAAAAAGAATCAGCTTTATTTTTAGGCTGAAATTTATCTACACGGACGTTTCTAGCCATACGTATTATGTGTACTGAGCTAATTTGATTTTTCCAGGAATCCATTTGGAAGGCAAGTCAGAGGCTGGCCTGTGTGAAGCAAGGAAGTGGGATGGAGACTTTTGCCATCTTTTTCTCTGTGAAGTATAGATCGTTACCAGGTGAGGGCCTGGTTGATTTTGAACCAGGTGAATGTGTAGTCAAAATAAGTCCAGGTGTAAATGTTCATGTTCGTGTAGAAATAGGCTCACAGTTCGCCAAGAAGAGGCCTCCACAGTGGAAAAGAGGCTGAATTCCATCGTCAGGGCCTCCTTGCCTTACTGTTCGTGACAAAAGCCTGCCAGAGTGGTCAAAGGTGATGCCAACATCATCCCTGCTGTTGCAGGAGCTCCTTCAGCTGGCAACGGTTATCCCTTGTCTGGATTTTATTAACCTTGTGAAATGAAACTCTGAGCTGGCCATCCCTGCCCACCAGAGGGACTCACCCGTCACTGAGGAGGGTGTTTGCCCTGCAGAAGAGATGTGGGCTATAGCTACTTCAATCTCTGGCATCTCGGCCTCCAGCCAATTAATGCTGGGAGCTGTCGGTCAAGTAAATCAAAGGGCAGGAAACAGGCTAAAATTAGATTTGAAGGGGAGATAAAACCGCAGTTCTTTTGAACTCAGAAGCATTCATTAACCCAGGGTAAGAACAACAGGTGTACATGAATATACATATACATATATTTATTTATTTTTAACTCGTTTCTAGTGATAGTCATAGTTCTTTATTTTTTTTTTTTTGAGACAGAGTGTCAAGCTATTGCCCTAGGTAGAGTGCAGTGGCATCACAGCTCACAGCAACTTCAAACTCTTGGGCTTAAGCAATTCTCTTGCCTCAGCCTTCCAAGTAGCAGGGACCAAAAGCATTTGCCACGATGCCTGGCTGTTTTTAAGTTGTAGTTGTCATTGTTTGGTGGGCCCGGGTTGGATGCAAACCTGCCAGCTCCGGTGTATGTGTCTGGCACCCTAGCCGCTTGAGCTATAGGTGCTGAGCCAATAGTCACAGTTCTTACGGAATAGTAGTTCAGTTGATTATAAAGATTTGGGACTTTTACCCTTGTTAGACAGAAATACAAGTGAACTTTTCTAGAACTAGAATGTAAATGTTTTGACACAATGACTATGCAAATGACATGAAATTTATGTGAACCAGCTTGATGAAAGTATGTCAAAATGTATATGAAAACACTACAGTGTACCCCATGTTTGCATTAATGTATACAGCTATCATTTAATTAAAAAAAGAAATATTGAATCTTCTGATCATTAATGTATTATATTCCTCCATTTATTTATGTCTCCTTTAATTTCTTTCAGCAACATTTTTACATTTTAGGGCTGAGGTCTTATATGTCTATTTTGGATTTAGTTTGTTCCGGATTGATTTGTTTTGAGATGCCATTGTAAATAGGATTATTTAAAATATTTTATTTTCTAATAGTTTGTTGCTAGTATAAAGAAACGTTGTTATTTATTTGTTGACTTTTTATTCATTGACTTTACTAATATTCACTTTTTTGGTTCATTTACTTATTTTTAAATTTTATTTTCATTGTGGTAAAAAACATAACATAAAAGTAATTATCCTCACTACTGTTAAGTCTACAGTTCCGAAGCAGTAAGAACACCCATAGTTTTGTGCTACCATCACCACCATCTATCTGTAGGAGACCTTTTATTTTGCAAAACTATAGTTGCAAACCTATGAAACTTATTCATTTTAAAACTGAGATATAATTCATGTACCATAAAATTTTCCCTTTAGAAGAGTACAGTTGAGTGGGTTTTTAAGTGCATTCTCAAAGTTGTGCAACCATTATCTAATCTCCATCATCTAATTCCAAAAAGAAACCCTGCTCCCATTAGCAGTCACTCCCCATTCCCAGCCCTCTTTTTCTCTTTATTTCTATCCCTTTCATCTATATGTCTGACCTTATGCCAATACTACACTGTCTTAATTACTGTAGTTGTGCAGAATGTGTTGAGTCCTCTGACTTTGCTTTTTTCTTTCAGGTTTGTTTGGCTAGTCTGGGTCCCTTGTGTAATAATTCTCTATGAATTTTTTTTTTTTTTGAGACAGAGCCTCAAGCTGTCCCCCTGGGTAGAGTGCTATGGCATCACAGCTCATAGCAACCTCCAACTCCTGGGCTCAAGCGAGTCTCCTGCCTCAGCCTCCCAAGTAGCTGGGACTACAGGCACCCGCCACAACACCCAGCCTATTTTTGGTTGCAGCCATCATTGTTGTTTGGCGGGCCTGGGCTGGGGATTCGAACCCGCCACCTTAGGTGTATGTGGCTGGTGCCTTAGCCGCTTGAGCCACAGGCGCTGAGCCAATAATTCCCTATGAATTTAAGATCAGCATGTCAATGTCTTCAAAAAAGGCAAGTGGAATTTGGGAGGTAGGGATAGCATTAAATCTGTAGATCAATTTGGGTAGTTTTTCCATCTTGATAATATTAACATGGAATATCCTTGCAACATGGGATATCACTCCATTTATTTAGATCTTTAATTACTTTCATTTACTTATTTATTATTTTTTGAGACAGAGTCTCTCATTCTGTTGCCTGGGCTAGAGTGTTGTGGTTTCAGCCCAACTCACATCAACCTCAAATTCTTGGATTCAAGCAATTCTCCTGCCTCAGCCTCCCAGTTGCTGGTACTACAGGCACCTGCCACACACCTGGCTATTTTTTTGTTCTATTTTTAGTAGAGGCAGGGTCTCACTCTTGCTCAGACTGGTCTTGAACCCCTGAGCTTGAGGAAACCACTCACTTCGACCTCTGAGAGTGTTAGGGTTATAGGCATGAGCCACCACACCCAGCTTCAATGATATTTTTAGAAGTCTATACAGCTTTTGCTAAATTTATTCTTAATTATGTTATTCTTTTTGGTGTTATTATGAAAATAATTGTTTTCTTAATTTTATTTTTGGGTTGTTTTTTTGCTGGTATGTGGAAGGAAAATTGATTTTAATGTTTTTATCTTTATCCTACAATCTTGCTGAACTTGTTAATTTGCTCTAATAGATTTTCCATGGCTTCCTTAAGATTTTCTATATAGAATATCATGTAATCTATGAATACAGATAGTTTTACGTCTTTTCCAATCTGGATGTTTTAAATTCTTTTTATTGACTATTGCCATGGGTAGAAACTCCAGTGAAATGCTTAGTAGAAGTGGTTAGAATGGACATCCTTGTCTTGTTCTTAGGAAGAAGATTTTTCATCATTTGCTGTTAAGTATGCTGTTAGTTGTGGAATTTTTATAGTTGTCCTTTATCAGAATGAGGAAGTTCCCTTTTATTCCTATTTTGTTGAGTGTTTTGTTTCTTAAATCATGAAAGGGTGTTGAGTTTTGTCAATGCTTTTTCTGCATCTGTTGAGAAGATCATAGGTTTTTGTCCCTTAATCTATCAATATGGTGCATGACATTGATTGATTTTTATATGTTGGACCAACTATCATGGCTGTGATAAACCTCACTTGGTCTTGGTGTATAATACTTTTAATATGTTGTGGATTTGGTTTGTTAGTGTTATGTTAGAAATTCTGTGTTTATATTTGTAAGGCACATTGGTCTGAGTTTTGTAAAATTTTTGTTTGGTTTGTGCATCAGGGTAATACTGGCCTGGAGAATGAGTTGGAAAGTATTTCATCATCTTTTTTTTTTGTAATGGTTTGTGAAATATTGGTATTAATTCTCAATTAAAAGTTTTGTGTATCACAAGTTAAGTCTTTATGAGAATTATTAATATTATTATTAATTCAATTACTTTACTTGTTTATTATTGAATCTGTTTTGGTAATTTGTGTTTTTCTAGGGGTTTGTCTGTTTCTCCTAGGTTATCTAATTTCTTGACCTATAATAGTTTATAGTATTCCTTTATAATCTTTTTATTTTTGTGAGGTTGATAGTAATATTTTTCTCTTTCATTCCTGTTGTGGTAACTTGAGATTGCTCTCTTTTGTTCTTAGTGAGTACAGTTAAAGATATGTCAATGTTTTTTCTGGTCCAATTCAGTTTATTTATTTATATTTTGATGGCCTTATTGAAATGTATTTGCTGTTAAAAAGTTGGCACATATAATATATACAATTTTATGGATTTGAACATATGCATACACCCATAAAACTATCACCACAATCAAGATAATAAGCATATCCTCACTTCAAAAAGATCCTCCCCTCTTTCTCTGTGGTAATAACACTTGACATGAGATCTACCCTCTTAACATTATTTTAAGTGTACAATACAGTATTGTTAACTGCAGGCACACTGTTGTACAGCAGATATATTTTATTCTTCTTGCATTATTAAAATGTTACACCCATTGAACACCAACTCCCCATTTCCCCTTCTCCCAGTCCCTGGCAACCACCATTCTACTCTCTGCTTCTGAGTTTGACTATTTTAGATAATTCTTATAAGTGGCATCGTGTAGTATTTGTCCTTGTGTGACTGGCTATTTCAGCTAGTGTAGTGTCCTCCAGGATCATCTATGCAGAATTTCTTTTTCTTAAAAGGCTAAAGAATATCCATTGTATAAATATACTTCCTTTTCTTTATCGATTCATTGATTTGTGGACATTTTAGTATTTCCATATCTTGGCTATTGTAAGTAATGTTTCAATAAACATGAGAGTACAGATTTTTTTTTTTTTTTTAGAGATTGTGACCTCAATTCTTTTGGATATATACACAGGAGTGACATTCTAAATTACATGATACTTCTATTTTTAATTTTTTGAGGAAACTCCAAATTATTTTTCATAGAGGCAGCATTAAGATTACAATGGATTTTTTAAAGAAAGGGAAAAAAATTAAGATATGGAACCACTGTAGAAGACTGAAACTGGACCTACACCTTTCACCATTAACTAAGTTAGACTCTCACTGGATTAAAGATTTAAACATAAGACATGAAACCATAAAAATACTAGAAGAAAGTGTAGGGAAAACACTTGAAGAAATCGGCCTGGGAGAACATTTTATGAAGAGGACAACCTGGGCAATTGAAGCATCATCAAAAATACACTATTGGGACCTGATCAAACTAAAGAGCTTCTGCACAGCCAAGAACACAGTAAGTAAGGCAAGCAGACAGCCATCAGAATGGGAGAAGATTTTCACAGGTTATGTCTCCGACA
>CAUYTI010156552.1:0-119814 GCA_963575145.1 Galago senegalensis
GGAGGAAGGAAGGAAGGGAGGGAGGAAGGAAGGAAGGGAGGGAGGAAGGAAGGAAGGGAGGGAGGAAGGAAGGGAAAGAAGGAAGGAAGGAAGGAAGGAAGGAAGGAAGGAAGGAAGGAAGGGAAAGAAGGAAGGAAGGAAGGAAGGAAGGAAGGAAGGAAGGAAGAAAGGAAGGAAGGAAGGAAGGAAGGAAGAAGGAAGGAAGGGAGGGAGGAAACAACTCAGTGGACATCCCTGGAAAGAAAGCAAAAATAACTTCTCACCAAAACTGGAAACTAAGAGGAAAGGATTCGATATTTATTCTGTCTTTCCTTATAAGTTATATTTCAGGGTTATCATAAAGACTTGGATGAAGAGAGAAAGAGTCATTGAGGATGGAAAAGCTCCAGCTAAAAACGTGAAGGCAGTGACCGAGCTGTGAAATCACCATTTTGCAACAGTTAATGATCTCAGATAACCGCAGTGCCAGGTGAGAGGTTAATGGGACGCTCTAGAACAGGGGAAGGGGGAGATCAGGCTGCCGCCTTCGGAACTCACTCATCCACCAGGCATCGCCAGGGGGGTCTAGACAACGTTCGCCTCCTGATGTGATGTGATATGAAGCTTATAGCAGACCGAAGATTCTCAAAAAAACGAAAAAACGTTGAAACTGAATCTAATCAAACTTAGAGGGCTAACTCTCATTTACAGAAAACAGAAAGACCAAGAAACAGGTTAACCGGAGGCAAATTCAGCACCTGGGACGTTTCATAGGCGGTTGCCTCGGCTTCTGTAGCATGTCAATGACTAGAAGAGAAAAAAATTAACAAAGGGAAACTCAGAGGCTTGGGACATAATAACCAAAGGCAACGAGTGGACGTTGTTTAGATTCGATTTGAATGAAAATGACACTTTTGAGACAACTGGGACAAACTTATATGGACTGGACATTATAGGAAACAAAGGAATGATTATTAAGTTTATTAATTTGAGGATGTCATCACGTTTATATAAGTAGTCAAATGTTTGGCGATGCCCTTTTAAATTATGTACTGTGAAATGACATGATGCCTGGAATTTGCTTTAAACGTCTTTATCAAGGAAAAAAATGAATAAATGAAACAATCACAGCATAATGTTAGTAACTGTTGGCTTAGGTAAAGGGCATATTACGGTATTTCCTTAGCTTCTGTTAACAGGTAAACTGAGGCACACTCAGATGTCTGAAGCTTAGCAATTGATGAATCAGCCAGCTCTAGGCTGCAAGCAGCTCAATGCTCCACTGAGGGGCCTCAAAAAGAACACTTTTATCATGTGTTTGTGGAAGCAAGAATAAGAACGTATTTGATTGGAAAGTCCTTCATTAGAGATGAATTGGTGGTTTCTGATTGGTAGAGCCTCCAGTTCCGGGTTAGCTGGCAAGTTTATGATTGGTTAAAGCTTCGGTTTGGTTTTACTGCTCACATCCCATTGGGTCTGGGTTAGGGTTTGTTTCCATAGGAACCCAAGGGAGCCACCTAAGCCTTAGGCTCCACTCCACCGTCCTCCAATTTTTTTAAAAAAAACATTTTTAAGTGTGTTTGAAAGTATATGTGTTGAGTAATACAATTTTAAAACCAAACAGTTACTTTGGAAAATAAAATATTATAAAAAGACAACTTCTGGGGAAAGGGTCAAAGAGACATTGGAAAACGGCCTTGAGACAGTCTTAGACCAAAGAGAGAAGGTGGGAAACAGCTTCATTTGGGTGCAGCGTGTCTCTGAGACTCTGACGATTATTCACCAAATGGCAATCTACCATAGTTTCTGCATCACCAGGGCAAATGTCAACACAATTGGAAGAGATAAATAACAGATAAGAGATAAATAATTAGCACTGTTGATTGACGTTGGACCTCACTCTTTACGTTAGGAAGACATGAATTTTAAAGAAGAAGTGTGGGGAGTGTAATTTGCATGTTACAGCTCTGGATTTCTCTATCCATCACTCTGTTCTCAAGAAGGGCTTCGCTGTGCCAGGCAGGGATCTGGGAACACCTGCTGGGGGCTGGGCTTTCCCTGAAAAGTGTCAAGTGGTCGCAAGTTCTTTTTTCTGTAAGGCTTGCTTTCTTGGCTCTTAGAATCCCTTTGCCCGTATGGATTGCTTTTTTTTTTTTTTTTAATTTGTTTCCTACAGCTAGGTATTAAGCTGCATGGGAAACAAGGGGGACACAGGTGAGAGTAGGGACCTGGGGCAGCTCTTAAACCATCCTTTCATATAGACCTTTGGTTTTCAAACTGTAGCCCAAAGAACCTCGATGCGGGCCTCTCCAAACCCTCTCAAAAGAATCTGTGAAGTCAAAACTGTTTTCATTATAATGTCGAATTATTTATCTCTTATATATTATTTATCTCTTCCAATTGTGTTGATATTTGCACTGGTGGTGCAGAAACAGCGGTCGATAAACCTTTTTTTTAAATTAAATCATAACTGTGTACATTAATGGGTTACAATGTGCTGGTTTTATATACAATTTGAAATGTTTTTATCAAATCGGTTAACACAGCCTTCACAGCGTTTTCTTAGATATTGTGTTAAGACATTTATATTCTACACCTAGTAAATTTCACAAGTACCCTTGTAAGATGCACCATAGGTGTGGTCCCACCAATTACCCTCCCTCCATCCATCCTTCCCCCTCTCTCTCCCCCTTTCCCCCTTCTTCTTGGGCTATAATCGGGTTATAGCTTTCATAAGAAAGCTACAAATTGATTTCATAGGAAGACTGAGTACATTGGATACTTTTTCTTCCTTTCTTGAGATACTTTGATAAGAAGAATATATTTCTGATGTGTTAGCGTGAATCAAGACAGTGGCATCAAACCACCCCCAGAATCTGAGTCTTCACTACATATCCTGTCAGGGAAAAGAAAAGGCAGTTTCAATGAACAATCCTGGATGAAGAAGTACAAATTGTTGAATTTATTAGATCTTGACCTTGGAATACACATCTTTGTGTGACCAAACAGAAAGTATACCTAAGGCATTTATGAAGACTGAAATATGATGATTGTCTTCAAGAAAAGCCCTTGGGTGAGTCTTTGAGATAAACTGGCTTTTTTTTTTAAAATGGGATCTTATTATTACTTAAAGAATGACTGACTTAGACTTCAGTATTTACAGACATTTTCTTAAAAATTAACAAGGTGATCTTGGTCACTCCAAAAAAAAAAAAAAAATTGGCTGGACCTGTTGCCAGTCGCAAAAGTCAAACTTTCAAGAGAATATTTGACATTAGAAAAATGGCATTTTGAAAACCCTGTATCTATCACTGCTCTCTAAGCAGTTTCCTGACTTTAAAAGCATTTCTAATGCGGTGAGTGGTGGTATTAACAAATGGGATTATTTTTGATAATGTCACAATTGAAATGTGTCATCATTTTGGAAGATACAAGGTAGCGAATCAGTATTTTCCAAACAATGTGTGGCTGAAAATCAGGCATGAGCAAAAGAGCCATTGAAAATGCAAAAGGATGGGCGGTACCTGTGGCTCAAGGAGTAGGGCCCCGGCACCATATGCTGGAGGTGGCGGGTTCAAACCCAGCCCTGGCTCAAAACTTCGAAACAACCAAACAAAAGAAAATGCAAAAGGATATTAAGCCACATCAAAGAGCAAAAGTTCACTGTCAGAATGTCAGGTCCTACTTTGCTTTAGGGAAATTATTATTTGTTGAACTGTTGTGTAGAATTAAGAAGAATATCTGCAACTATCCAAAAAGGTTATTAAAGACATCTTCCTTTTCTAATTAAGTATTTGTTTGTGGTCAGATACTTTTTTAAAACATAGTTTAACTAAAACAACATGTGGCAACAGATTGAATGTGGAAACAGACGTGAGATTACAGCTGCCTTCCAGCCAGAGATTAGGGAGACCCACAAAAATGTAAACCAATGCCACTGTTTTCACTAACTGCTTTTGTCTTAGAAACTGTAGTTCTATTTAATAAAGATGTGTTATAGATGTTTACATGTGATAGGTTTATTGTTCTCTTTAAAGGAATTACTAAATATTTAAAAATGTTCTCTGACTTAATCTCTAGCAAGGAAAATGTCGATCAATGAAGCTTACATAAATGACTTTTTAGAAGTAGGAACCAATTTTAAGAATGTAAAGAGGCCTGAGACCAAAACATTTGAGAACCAGTGGTCTAGGCTACAGAAATTGCATGGGATCAGCTCTTCACACTTGGGAGCTGATTCCAGGGTTTGAGCCCCAAAGCTACCGTGTTTCCCTGAAAATAAGACACTTGCTTATATTTATTTTTTTTCTCAAGAAGATACACCAGGGCTTATCTTCAGGGGATGTCTTATTCTTATTAAGTATAATACAACAATCTACATTTATTCAAATACAGTTAAGTCATCTTCTTCTGGAACCTGACAGGGGGAGCCGACCTTGTTGGTGGGGCTGGCGCTAGTATTGTGGGAACTCCTTGCCCCTAGCCGTTCACATGTGCACAATAGGATGCCTGCCACTGTGGTTACCACGCGCACACCTGCACACCTGAGCAAGTGTGAACAGCTCAGAGAAAGGAGCTGTGGCAGATAAAAGATATTCCAGTCTTCCTTACTGCTCCACGCTGAAATGCAGGGCGTGCGCCCATCACTAGGTCTTATTATCAGGGTAGGGCTTATATTTAACAAATGTATAGAAATCCTGCTAGGGTTAATTTTGGGGGTAGGACTTATTTTCGGGGAAACAAGGTATAATAGTCATAGAGTATTTCTTTGCTTGTAATGTCCCCTGCATGGGTAATCATGTGTCTATAAGTGCCAATTTGGAGACCAGAATAATTGATAATTTTTCTAGATCTCAGTTCAAGGGACTTGGGTCTTAAATTCAGAAACATCTATTCAGAGATGAATCAGCACTTTCCAAAATTGTGTGGAAATTCAGCAGGTGTTCAATCACAAGTTCTTTTTTTTTTTTGTAATTAGGCTTTTGGTTAATTCCCTCATGGGCTCCTGAACTACAGGACCCAAAGGGGAATATCATTTGTAGACCAAAGATGGATTCTCCTGATGAAGAGCTGGAACTAGAGCAGAATTCGATATGCAAAATTGGATTGGAACATTTAATCCCTGCCTGTAATTGTCTTAACAAAAGGGAACCCTTTGTTGCTATGCAAGGGCCTTTCAAAAATCAGATTAGGAGTTCTGAATTTAGACTTGACCCCCTATCTAGGCTTGACGATCTGTCAAGGGTTCATGAAATCTGCTCACTCTAAATCCAGAGGCCCCTTAAGTTCCAGAACACAATATCCGGAGGCGCTTTCTGACATGCTTTTCTGTAGAGTCTCACTCGATGGGGTGAAGTTGGCAAAGAAATATTTTCAGTTTGTTTTGTCACTTGATAGTCCCTAAAGGGAAGCACAGTGCACCTTCCGAGGGCTGGAAAAGAGCAGCTGCCCTTGCCCTGCTCTGGAGCACGTGAGAGAGGACTCTTCGCTGGGAAGGAGCAAACAGGGGAGGGCTGAGGCGGGGGCTGTCTGAGGCTGTGCTGGCCTCAGATTAAACCTCTGCCTTTACTGGGAGGCTTCTTCTTCTTCTTCTTTTTTAACTTGCATTGGCACTTAGCATTCAAGCTTGGAGGTTCTAAAGCTTTCCTGAGAATGTGGGTAAGGGCTCACCTGGATGATCCTGAGCCCACAGTGGCCCTTGGACCCTTGTGTCTCCAAACTCAGATCTTGGGTAGAAGAAGCCCAAGGAGTCCTCCCAAGTTCTTCAAGTTCCCAAGTTTTAGACAGGTTGTCCTGCAAATCTCAAGCCAACGAAGGGAGAGCTCCAGGGATCAATCAGTTGCCTTGGCTGTTGAATGATCCTGTGAGTACCGCACACCATGCCCCCAGCTTGGGGCACTAGGTCTCTGTGTGGAAGGCTGAATCATTGAGGGCTAGCCCCAGATCATGGTGTAATAGAAAGCATTAAAGTAGTGATTAGGCCCTGTGCCCCATTCTGCTATAACGGCTGTGTGACTTTGGGCCACTCATACAATTTCTGCGAGCATGTGGTCTCATATGCAAATAAATGAGTGAATTGGATTCACATCACTAAAATCTCCTCTGGCTTAGGTGTGTTTGACATCATCTCTTGGCCACCATTCGAAAAAGTCCTTAAGAAAGCAAATAAGCATGAGAGATCACTTCCATGCCTTCCTCTGAGTGTATTTGCCTTTAAGGAAGGAGAAGAGATCAGTTTCTCAGGCTCCGGCCCGGACAGGTGTCCACTTTGGAGTTAATATGGTGAGCTCCCAGGAGCACGTGCACTTGGGTAGAGCAGTAGCAGCTCAGCACTTCCTGTGTGCCTGGGTGCTTTAGGTGACTCATCATGTAAGTCCCACATCCCGCCTCTGAGGTGGACACTGTATCACCCCCATTTCACAGATGCAAAGAATGAGGCACAGGCAGGTCATGCAGCTTTTCCAAGATTACACAATTAGCAGGAGACAGGACTGGATTCAAAGCCAAGCAATGGAGCCTCTGAGTCTACAGACCCTTCACCTCCCACCTCCACACTCTGGTTTCTCATCTGTCCTCCCAAGTCTCTGTTGCTTTAGCTTCATATTCAGATTCTCCTGTGCCTCGCCTGGAATCATGGGCAACCTGTTTGAACATCTTCCCAAGATGATCTCTCTGCCCTCGCCACATCACAGCCCACAGGTGACGCAAATGTCCTGCTCACACACGAATCTACACATTGTGTACTGCTCACGGCATGGGGAGTCAGTCACTGGCTGATATGGAGAGACAGCTCTGACTTCACCCTCCTCATCCCCACTGCTGTTATAGCATTTTAATTTTGGATGGAATATATTCATCTCTTTAATATACGCAGGCTAGTTTTCTTTCTTTTCTTTTTTTTTTTTGTATAAAAATGTAACTCTAAAGCCCAACAAAGGAATTGATGTATACCATGACAACACATTCACACTCAGATAGCTTCTGGTTCTTACCATCTCATCGAATAATTCATCGGTCTGACTTTTCTTATTTCATGGTTGACTATTTTATTGCATAAACACCAGTGATGTGGAGCCGAGATCAGTCCTTCCAATGCTACTGTTCACCCTGTCCTCTGGCCTTATGGCTGTTGATAGATTTCTCTGGACTAGATTACTCTTTGTTGAAAAAGCAACCGTGATTCTTACAGACTGTCAAGAACCTTTGCCTGTCTAGATGATGTGCTTGAAAAGACTCCATTCAGAGATTAACACAGTTGGTTACATGGCAAATGAAAGGAGCCTCAGCAAAATTAAGGTGGCATGGTTCTCAATGTCACGTGCCAATGACTTTGAAAGAAACAGGCAGGATGGTTTTCAAGGGAGTTTCTTTTTATTTTTCCTGACTTTTTACTCTGCTGTAGTTTAGACAAAGGACAGCAGGGAAGACTCTGAGTACCTGTTGGCAAGACCATTGGAAATCTTCAATTTGCTCACGCGCGACAACCAGCCTTATTCTTTCCCACTGATTTTAATAAGGGGTTGTATGCTCCCTCCACTGGAGGAGTTTGGACATCTCTGTGGGATTTTGTGGTTTGTCAAAATGACAGAAGTACTACTGGTATTTAGAGTGGGGTTGGTAGTTGGGTGTATGTTTTTTTAATTTTATTGAGATACAATCCATATACCATATAATTCCTCCTCTTAAAGTGTACAATTCAATGTTTTTTAGGATGTTTATGGAGTGTGTAACTATCACTACAATGAATTTTGGGACATTTTCCTGATCACAAAAAGAGTCCCCATTATCACACCCCTTTCTTCTCTCATCCCTGGCTCTGGGAAACCACAAATCTACTTTTTGTCTCTATAGATTTGCCTTTTAAAAAATATATTTCTTATACATGGAGTCATCCAATATATAGTCTTTTTTTTTTTGCAATTTTTGTCCGGAGCTGGGTTTGAACCCACCACCTCCGGCATATGGGCCAGCACCCTACTCCTTTGAGCCACAGGTGCTGCCCTGAAGTACAAAAGTTTTTAATTTTGATGATGTGGAGACCGTCTGCATAACAAATTCTCCCCCTCACCCAGAATTCCAATCGCGTGAATACTCCCAAAGGTCTGGCTGAAAGGGAATTGGTTTATGTTGGTCTCGGAACAACAGTCTTGAGCAGTGGTTCTTAACCTTCCTAATGCTGTGACCCTTTAATATAGTTCCTCATGTTGTGGTGACCCCCAACCATAAAATTATTTTTGTTGTTCAGTTATGTCAACAATTGAGACGCCATTGCCCCATTCTAAGGGACCCGAGGCCTAAGGCCTGCCTTGGCACCTGAAACCCCAAGAGTAAATAACATGCCTAGAGCTGAACGTTAGTAGTGGTGAGTGAGATTCCCACTTAGCTGGCCCAGCTGCAGAAACTCTGCCAGGCTTCCCCAAGAAGAGGGGAAAGATGGCCAGGCCAGTAAAATTAATAGAACTTTAAGAAGGTTCTCCCTGTTGGGGGCTGTCCTTTCTGCTCAGCTATTTTCATTCTTCCTTCCAAGCATTTCTCCTGCCCCTTCACCCCTTAGGGGTTCACATACTCTCCAGACCCCCATTCCAGGGGTGGGTAAGCAGGTGCTGGCACAAGACAGTTTTTCCCTCACGATCTCGCACTTATGGAGGAGGAGGAGGAAGAGGCCCAGACCAGAAGGCAAGTCCTTCAGTCTCGGGATTAAAACCACTTCTCAGATTTCAGTCAGGATGGATTTTCTCTGCCAGTGGGCCAGCAGCTGTCTCACAAGGTGATGACTTTCTCCCTCCCAGCCTGTGCCGGCTCTCGCCGGGATGGAATGGCATCATTCTCTGCTTGACTTTGCAGTGACCCACGCAAAGCACACGTCAACACCTCAGGAAAGGCAGGTGCCGGTTTTCTTCGTTCACCCCCGTGACTTTGCTTAGCCTGAGCTCCAGCACAACTTAATTCCCAAAAACCATTTGCCAAGCATGGCCTGAATGTTTGAATTTCCCAGAAGGCAACTGGGACGTGCACCTTCTCATAAGTGTAACGGAATTTCCTTCCAGGAGCTGGAGGGGTGGGGCTGGGGCAAAGCAGCAGGGTCCAAAATGATCTTTGGCTTTCTCAGAGCTCCCCGGCTGGGGGGCATCGGAGTCCCTAAGAGAGGAGGAGGTGATAGATAAACAAGGGTGGAATGAAAGAACAGGAGGGCGGAGAATCCAAGCAAGCCACGGCTGGGTGCAGAGGGATTCTGAATTTTCCATCCTCTCCTTTGCCTGCCAAGGCTCATCAGGGCCGTGTTTCCTGAGTCCGCTATTTGGACATACAGTGAAAGGCAGGGTCTGACAGTGGAACGGAATATGTGAGTTTGAGGTCCCTGGGGGGATAGGGAGCACGTGGCTAACAAGCTCATGACACCCCCGTTCATGCATTCCTTACTCTCCTTTGATGAGGGACAAAGCCTGTGTCACTTATGCACGCTTTTCACTAACAGACACTGGATTTGGCAATAGCTCAAATGTACCCACTGGAGAGGTTTTTGTAGAAAAAGGCTTTTCACACCTCAAAATATAGGCTAAGGAGCTTTTCATTACCGCATCACAGACCCATCCAGCTGCTTTTTATTATAACTCCGAAGGATCATTTCAGAGACGAAAATGCATGCTCCTTTGATTCTAGTCCCATGATAAATAATTATAGCCAACGTTCAGCAGATAGTCTCTTTTTAATCCTCTTGGCAGTATTTTTTCTGTTCTGTTTGTTTTAAGACACCCCCCCGCCACCACCAAAGTCCAAAGAATCACTTGGCTTTGCAAGAGGCAATGTGAGAGCACATTGATTTTTTTTTTACTTCCTGCAGTCACCGTAAATGTGCCCTCTTCCTGAATATCAGGCATTTTAAAAGTGTGCCCCATCTAGGCAAGGACTGGATGTGCTTTATATTGATAAGTGGATTCTCTTCTTAATTTTTAAATATTTATTCACTTTTATCAAAGTAATGCATATTTTAAAAGTCAAACAGTCGCGTAATATCGACAGTGACAAAGAGTAAGCCCCTGACCCTTCCTTCCCCTCCCCAGATCACTACTTCCTGGAGCAGTGGTTCTCAACCTTCCTAATGCCATGGCCCTTTAATACAGTCCCTGTGGATCGCGACCCACAGGTTGAGAACCGCTGTCCTAGAACATCCACTGTAAATTTTTTTTCTCTTGCTATTTACTTTGAGTATTCTAAAACAGATACTTGGATGACTGTTTTCTGATTTTTGTTTTCTATCGTATAAAAATTATCTGATGGCTCCTTATGATGGAAACCAGAGAGTTCCAGCATGCCACACGCACGCCAACATCTTCGTGGCAGAATTCTCACTCCTTTGTGCTTAGCCCAGCGCTCAGTGTGTGCGGTTTTGTGACTGTGTACATACTGCTTCCTGATGAGGCAAGGAGGATATCATGTTTACATTTCTGTGTCGATTGTTTTATTTCTCAAAGTAAGTTTCCTCGAATTTTTCCTTTTTGTGGCATTCTTGGAATTTCTTGCTGTTTGTATAACCTCTGCTAGCAATGCAAAATACCTCTTGATCCAACTTTTCTCTCCAGCTCAACAGTTCCCAACCCCCACCCTGTTTTTCTTCTCCCCCTCTTGACATGGCTCCTGGAGTTCCCTGTCTTCATTTCCAATCTAGACTAGAAGCCACTGCCGCACTGTGATTCTGGGACCACCCTTGAAACTCCCCCGGGGATTTACTTTGCTCCCCATCCACACTGGGCACCTAATTGGTGCATCTCTTGGTTTGTCACTTAAGGTGATCTTAACTGCTACAAAAACATATTTCAAATTCATTGGCTAAATCCTTTTTCTTTTTTATTGTTTGGGATTCGTTGAGGGTGCAAAGAATTACTTTACACTGATTGCATTGTTAGATAAAGTCCCTCTTATAACTGTGTCCCATGCCCAAGAGGTGTGCCATACACTGTGACCCCAATCCCCCTCCCGCTTCCCCTCACCCTGATTCCTCATCCCCCTACCTCACCCCTGTATTAGCTCATCTACTGCCTTCATGTTAGAATAAAATACACTGGGCTCTTGCTTCTCCATTCTTTTTTTTTTTTTTTTGAGACAGAATCCCACTATGTGGCCCTCGTCCTGTGATATCACAGCTCACAGCAACCTCAAACTTTGGACTTAAGCAATTCTCTTGCCTCAGCCTCCCAAGTAGCTGGGACTACAGGTACCCGCCACCATGCCTGGCTATATTTTTGTTGTTGCAGTTGTCGTTGTTTAGCTGGCCTGGGCCGGGTTTGAACCCACCAGCCTGGGCGTATGTGGCTGGCACCATAACCACTGTGCTATGGGCGCCGAGCCTGCTTCTCCGTTCTTGTGATGCTTTACTAGGAAGAATGTGTTCCACCTTCATCCAGGTTAATACAAAAAAGATGTAAAGTCATCTTTTTAATGGATGAATAGTATTCCATGGTATACACGCTATATCACAGTTGTTAATCCATTCCTGGGGTATTTTCACATTTTGGCGATTATAAATTGAGCTGTGATAAATAATCTAGTGCAAATGTCCTTATGATAAAGTGATTTTCTTTTCTTCTGGGTAGATGCCTAGTCTAAGGCTAAATTCAATAGAAATGCATTCCATCCAACAGCCCAATGCCATTTGTATAAGGGTGTCTTGGTAAGAGTTTGTGAGATTTTTTAGAATTTATATTTGCGATATAGTAGAATGTTACAAGGCTAAGTGTGATTTTCTTCATTTTGTGATTCAAGATTCAAGTTTTTCTTTGGCTCAGGGGACTTGCCAGTGGTTTGTATCCTGCGACGGATGAAGAGGCTGTCTGGCTGGGCTCCTGCAAAAGGTCTGACTCCCAACGCTTTGTCTACGCCACACTCACCCGTGATGGCCTCACACCTCTAGCTGGATGCTCAGTGCTGTTTGCTTCTCGAATTGGAACTTTGTGTAGCAAATATTTAGCAAAGGGCAAGAGTATGCCAGATACCTATCCAGACTCTAGGGATATAGCAATGCACAAATAAACACACAAACAAACAAAAAAACAGAAAAAACATCCCTTTTTTCCTAGAGTTTATATTTTTCAGAGAAACTTGTTTTTGGAAAAATGTACCTAGATATGTGACTTCTCTTTTTGAGCCAACGTCTGGGTTGGTTGGGGGTTGTATCCCAAAGCTCTCACTCCCTGGGACTCAGGCCATTTTCATCTCTGCTAAGCCCATGCTGCTGAGGTCTTAGCACGCCTTGCCAAAGTAGTGAGTCCAAATCAACTCAGATAGGAAAAGAGGCACTATCAGAAATGAGACGTCTGCAGCTGGGCTGGAGCTGAGTGAATTAGGGCTGAGGTTAGAATTCTAAGTGTAGACAGGTCTGCATGCTGTCCGCAGTGGTAATAGGCCTGTCAGGGTCTTGTTTCACAGCTTGCAAGGTGAAGATAAGCCCCCGAGAGTACTGTCATTTCACAGGGAGGATCCAGCAGTCTGGTTTCAGTGTGCTTAGCTCATGACAGAGCGGAGGAACAGCACATAGGTGTGGCACAGTCCTCGGATCAAAGAGGCAATCAACTGCGGGTCCCAGCCCCTGCTCTTACATTCCCAGCTATCTCCAGCCACTTACAGACTTCTCTTTTTAGGAAATAGGTAATAGCAGTCTGGTCAGCCTGAGAGGACATACAAAACACACCTAACAGAATGTCTATGTAACATATTCAAAATTCTTATATTTGGAGAACTGGGTTTTCCAGTTTCACGATCTCAGTTTATCTTTTATGCAAATCTTTACTCCAATGTACATCGAATGTTTTGCAGTTGCCAATGAATAATTCACCTGTTTCTGTCCGGTTTCATTTCTTTCTATTTCTCAGCTGCCCTTCTAGGGAAGGAAAATTATCTTCATAAAATAAATACCATCTCTCTGGGAGTCACGCAGCAGATCAAACTCTTTAAATGGTACTTGGCTAAGGCCTTGTGAATTTTAGATATTCCTGAAGCTGTCTTTGCCTTTGTAGATGGCTTGCTGCCTCTTTGTGAAGCCCCTGGACAATCCTCAGAATTCAACATGATGGACTGGAATGAAATCTTCCATTTTCAGAGATAAGAGCCAAAGTACCTGGTTGGTGATATACCACTTGTCCGTGTGACTCAGAAGTCATTTAGTGGCAATGTGGGGCTTCTTCCTGAGAACAGGCCCTGGAAGGAGGCCAGTGAGTTAACATAGCAAGGAAATTGGGGTGCAAGCTTGAGTTAAAGACCCCAAATCTTATGCTTTCCTGATTCCCAGCACTAGATCCAATCTTCCCACCCCTCAGTGAGCAGAAGCCATGTCTAGAGGAGACTTCCAGGTGGTTGGGAGACTCCCAGGTAGTTGTCTTCTCCTCTGGAAGGAGAGACAAGAAGTGACAAAAGATAAGCATTTTATTTACAACTTTTGCATCTTCGGATATAAATGAGATTTGTGCATAATTTTCTTTTCTATCATTTTCTAGTTTCGCCGTAGAACCAGCCTTATGAATTGGCTCATAAAATGAGTTGAGTTGATGTTTATCTTTTCTTATCTCTGAAACAGTTTAATAAGAGATGGATTATTTATATGCTCCTTGAAGGTTTAGAAAAAATAATTTATAAAACCATCTGGGCCTGATGTCCTGTGGGTGGATGGCTGTGGGGGAGACTGAATTTTTTTACAGGGTTGTTGACTTATGTCTTTCTATCCATCACTGAGTCAATTTTAGAAATCTTTATATTTCAGAAAAACAAGCTTTCTGT
This sequence comes from Galago senegalensis, assembly GCA_963575145.1. Lineage (NCBI taxonomy): Eukaryota > Metazoa > Chordata > Mammalia > Primates > Galagidae > Galago > Galago senegalensis. The sequence goes on from CAUYTI010156552.1 coordinate 13,747, forward strand.
ATAATCTTTAATATCGCTCCATATAACTTTATTCTCAGGATCTGTATTTACGATTTCTTTTTCATTCTTCAATCGTGTGTAAAATATCAAGCTCTAAAACAGGGTGGTACCCAAAGGGAGGTCAAAATCTGATGGTTTTAAAGCTAGAAAAACAAGTATCATGTTTGGAGAAGACCCAGTAGAGAGGGGAGGATTCCATACAGAAGGGGAAAGGCTGGCAGAGAGAGGGGGGACTCCTGCTGGAGAGGTGTCTCTGAGCAGCTAGGCGCTAGTTTTGAGGTCCATGCAAGCGTGAAGTTAACAAACAGCAGACAGTTTGATCCCTTTTGCTTCAGAGAAACCTCCTATTTGGTCTAAGCCACTGTTCAAATAATAAACAATGCTGAGTATTAGTTAAAGGCAGTAAAAATGAATTGCATTCAGTAACTGCTGCTGGTGAGGATAGAGCTAGGCTGCAGTCAGATTTGCACAGAGGCACCTGGGTTAGTTAAAGAGAGAAAGAAGGAGTCAGGAAGAGACAGGAGCGGGGCCTTGAGCAGAGTCAGAGAAATGAAAAATTACAAAATCAGTAAAAGTGCTGCTAACTGGTATTTGTGGAATTAGGCGGCTATCTCCCACCGAGACTGGGAGACAGAGGCCCTGCCCTTTCTGAAGGCTACATTCCCAAGGCAGGGCTTCCAGGTCCCCGGTAGCTGGAGACACACATACATCTCTGAGATGCAGAGGAAGGATTCAGAACTGGAAGCTTTCAAAATAAATACCCTGAGAAAGGAAGGTCAGCGGCCTGTCTTCAGGTGTCGGCTGCAATAAGCTGTATATTCTGTTGGCAGCCTTGAGTTTTTCTGGACAAACTCATGGAGGGCTGGGCTGTCCCCGACTTCAGGCTACCACAAGCCATGTTACAGTTAGGCCACGTCTCCTCATGCAGTGGTTTGGATGGAGTTATTTGCACCAAGATTTTTTTGCAGTTCTCACCACTTGAATTAATCTTACATCCCTTGAAATCTAGAATTTTGGCTTATAAAAGTTCGCATTTCTGGACAGCACTAAATAGCATGCATATGCCAGGTAAGTCCTCTATCCATTGGACAGTATAACACGGGTGGTGGTGATCATGGGGGTGCTGGATTGATGAACTGGGCAGATCACTATTTAATCTTGTTCAGGACAAAGAGGTGGCTCAGCTGTGTTGGCCGGTGCAGGAGACCACGTGTCTGTGTATATCCATCAGGCCTTGTTGTCTCTCTAATTTGGTCTGAGGCTCTCTCTGGATAATGGCTACTAAGCTCTAGCCTTGCCTTGGGAGAGCCAGGCTCCAGGGATTGGACCATGAATGTTTACCGTGTGCTTTTCATGCAATACGTCTTTATCCTGGTGACTGCTTAACGCCTCAGTGCCAAACAGTGACCAAGCGTCCCTCTCGCAGAAAGCTTGTGTCTACTGCCAGATACCCTGTGGCTGTTCTCTGAGCTATGTCCAGTTTCTTCCTATAAAGACAGCCTCTCCCTAGGAAAGCACAGTTCGGGGAAAAGATAAGTTTGGGTGTGTTGGTTGAGTGAGGTATGCACAGAGGAAGCCACTCAACAAAACACACGAAATAACTAAAGCAGTTTATTACGCACAGATCCAGAGAAGAGGGCAGCCCTGCTCCAGGGACAGTGGAGGGGAGCCATCTGGTACATGCTCACCCAGCTAGCAGGTGGGGAGCAAGGGAGTCACCCAAGGTGTTATCCACACAGGTTTCCCCTGGGGAGATCTAATTGCTGGCTTTATAGCATGCAGACATGCATTTCATGAGTCTGGCTGTGACTGATGCTGTCAGTGAGCTCTGCACATTCTCTGCAGGGTGTGGGTCAGTGGGGCAGGTCAAGTGGGTTGTATGCAGCCGTCCCACAGGCGGACGGCACCAGGAGGTGGTGTACACGGCACATATCCGGATTGACCACTCTGAGGAACCCAGAGGAGGCAGGGAACTGGAAATAGCTACGAGTGGGTAAGCCTTGCTTCTATTTAGGAGAGAGCTAAACTCATATCCAAAGTGGAAGCCGAGGCAACGTGAGTTTATAGGATTTCACCCCAGGCCTGCACTTCCTTCCCAGCCTCTTGTTTTGTTGCCCGGTGTGAGATCTCCGTGGCAAAGCACAAGCCATTCCTTTCTGTCATCTAGCCTGATTAGAGTCTCTATCCTGTACGACACCCCCGGGGTCTCTTGTCATGTTGGATTGATCATTCAGTGCTCCCCTTGGGAGATCAGCAGCAGCACAGAGCAAAACTAGATGATGGAAAGAGAGAGGAGCAATCATAAAACCAAACTACGTATATTTTTGTCTGTGAGTGAATGTAGAGAGGGATTAGCTCTTAAATGAAATATTTATAGCTTTTCTTTCTTTTTTAAATGTTATGGATTCTGCCTGAGAAGGAACCAAAGACATCCTCTCACACTCAGACAGGGTCCTCTGACTTTAGCTTCATTGTTGCCACCATGAGCATCATTATTGCCATTCTGTAAAGGCATTTTGGAGGCTCCCATGTCAGCAAGGCACTGAGAACTTTTCCAGTTAGTTAAATCAATACTTCAACTATCTAGGACTGGTTTTTAGACACAGGCCCATTTGAAAATCTCTTGAAAGCTATAGACTTTCTCTCTAAGCTTAAGCTTATAAATACAGAACTTATGCTTATAATGCAACATTTTCTGAATCATTTCAAGGAACACATAGATCGCCTGAAGCTCAGGTTAAGGAACTCTGTTTTGGAAACTTATAATACAATCGTTTATACTCCCCAATAATCCACCCTTTGAAATATGATGCACTGGGCGTTTTGACAGAAGCCGAGATGGGTAGCCCAAGGCTCCTGCCTCAGACAGATTCCAGTTTTAAGGAAGGAGTAAGCAAACACCAGAGACAAGGCAAAATTGGTAAATCACACAGAGAAATATTTTAAATGTTGGGTAATTGATTTAACTTTTTGAAACATTTAAAGCGGTAGTCTCTACTTTGGCAGCAAAAACCAGTTTCATGGAAGACAATTTTTCCATGGATGGGGAGAGGGGCATTAGCTTCTCATAAGCACAACCTAGACCCCTCCTGTGTGCTGTTTACAGTAGGGTTCATGCTCCCGTGAGAATCTAATGCTACGCTGACCTGACAGAGAGCAGAGCTCAGGTGGTGATGTGAGCAATGGGGAGTAGCATTAACTTATAAAGAACTTGGAAACATTAAAGAAGAAAACAGTAACACAAAATTAATACTCAAAATCATTTTAAAGATTAAAGGATAATATTGCAAGTATTTAAATTATAATTAAAATAAAAATTTTAAACACTCAGAGCCTTAATTTCCTTATATAGCAACCTTGACCTTCGTGTTATGATAGTCAAATTGTGTAGCAATTTCTTCATTGTAATAAAGCTGGTTAATTTATTGACTGCAGCAAAATCATTTTTTATGTGGGTCATAGGGGTTCATGTTTCTTCTTAAAAGGCTCAAGTGATTTAAATTTTACTATTGAAAGTGTTACCCCTTTTGCTAACTCAGATTTAGATCAGTTTCTGATTTTATGATGGAGTGTCACAACATCCACAGATTTAGGCTTTTTCTTTTTTCAGTAAACTGTTACCAATAATGGTAGCCTATAGCCAATATTCAAACATTGAAAAAATGACCACAAACACTATTTGATGTGTTGAAATATCATAACATCTGGAAGGTTAACAGCACTACACAGAATCACTGCCAGTGCTGCTTCCAGAATTTGTTGCTCCTTGGAACACCACTTATAAGATTTATAAAGTGTTCTAAGAACATAAATGCTCTGGTGTTTATTTTGTTTGTAAGCATGCAGACAGGGCCATCAGCTCGCACTTGACTGTGGCCATGAGCACGAGCCTGCTGACGCATAGACCACACCCACTTCCTCCTGTGAGCCCTGCTCTGCTCTGGCGATTTAACCTTTGCTGCTCTGGCCGGTTCCTGTTATTCCTTCCAACTTTGCTCTGTGAATTCCTTCCAACCACTGATGTCTCTCATGCTGATTGTGAAGCTTAAATTTTCAGAGGGGAATTGTAACAATTTCCCCCATTTTTCTCAAGTCATTTTTCTCAGATTTGGAAGATACACATTTCGGAATTCGTGCAAGGACAAGTTAGTCTTTTGACGGGAAGGGGTGTGGGGACGTGCTGCATTTTGTGGTAAGCTTTAAAATCCCAACAATTTCTAGAGTTGGATTTTTACTTTAGACTCCCATGAATGATTTAAGAAAATTCCGTTGTTTTACATCCTCAAAAAACAGTACTGCCAGTTTTTAATTTTACCCATTCTGGTGAGTGAGTTGTGCTGTCTCATTATAGTTACAGACTTAGGTGTAATGTGAAATTTAGAGACCCCTGGAAAGGACGAAATGTCGTCAGAACTATAAGTAACAGTTCATTCTTCCCATAGAATAACGCTCAGCAGTTTTTCTGCCTTTTAAAATCTACATAAGATTAGCTCCGATCTCTATTCTATTTCATATTCTACAGAAATTGATGCCTTCCCTAACATTTCTGTAATTTTCTAGGTAATCACCTTTGGCTCTGACTGCCTGCCTCTTCCAAATGCTAATTCTCTGCTTCGTGTTTCCTTGTAATTTCTCATTAGTTCTCATTGACCCTGAGTGGAACTTAGCCCCTTTCTTTGCTGTCTACACAAAACCACTGACTCATCACATACAGAGGGTGCCAAAAAATGAACACTCATTTTAAGAAAGGGAAAAACTGTATTAAATTTATAAGACTCAAGTCACATTTGGCTTCTGCAATTACAAGAGGTGCTCAGTGTGACTTGTATTCATCTTTTGTTAGCACTAATTATTGAGCATTACAATTATTTTTTGCTATTTTTGGCGGGGGCTGGGTTTGAACCCACCACCTCTGGCATATGGGGCCAGTGCCCCACTCCTTTGAGCCACAGGCAGAGCCAGAGTATTACAATTTTATACAGTTTTTTTTTCTTTCTTAAAATGCATATACATTTTTTGGCACCCTCTGTTTATGTGTACTGTCTACACAGCAATTTTCCACATTTGATTTTTTTTTTTTTTTTTGTGGTTTTTGGGCCACCACCTCCGGCATATGGTGCCAGCGCCCTACTCTTTTGAGCTACAGGAGCCACCCTTTCACATTTGATTTTAGAATACCTTTTAAGCAGAAGAAAAGCAGATGGAAATGTGTTAAAAATCTCCAATAAGTATGTTATCCATGTTTTTTATTTCTTTGAAACAGTCTCACCATGTCACCGTTGGTAGAGTTCATGGCGTCACAGCTCACAGCAACCTCTAGCTCTTGGGCTTAAGTGATTCTCTTGCCTCAGCCTCCCAAGTAGTTGGGACTACAGGCGCCTGCCACAACGCCCGGCTACTTTTTTGTTGCAGTTGTCATTTTTGTTTTAGCTGGCCCAGGCTGAGTTTGAACCCCCCAGCCTCGGTGTATGTGGCTGGCGCCCTACCCACTGATGTTAAATGCTTTCATTTAACTCTTAGGCATTGGTGGAACTGATTATGAATGACTAAATTCCTGGCGATTTGTAATTATATCATTATTTCACTCTTCCATTGATTGTTTCCATTATCATGGGCAAACATTAGTGAGAGAGAAAGTAAAGACTAATGAAGTTTTAAGTGCTGTATCTACATTTCATAGGGGAGAAGGTTGTAATAAATACCTCTGTTAGGAGTATCCAGTGATGAGTATGGTTAAACAAAGGAATTCAGAATGACAGTCAAATGACACTGCAGTTGGGCTCCTATAGTAATAATTCATTAAATTCAAGTGATTTCATTGTGTCCATGAAAGACAAAATATATGCTATTATTTACCTTATTTCTGTTCTAATCGTTAAGTTGCCTTTAATACATCTTTTGAGGAAGAGTGCTATTTTAGGGAAGATTTCTCCAGCCTGTTCTGGCTTTTTTTTTTTTTTTTTTTGCATTTCAGATTAATATGCGAGTACAGATGACGATTAGGTTACAATGTTTGCATTTGTTAGGTAAAGTCCCTGTTGTAGCTGTGCCCTGCACCCAGGAGGGGTGCCATGTACTCTACATTTGCCTGTTAGGGGAGAGCACAGCAATCCCCTCCTCCTCCCTTCTCCTCCCTCCCTCTTTCACCTTCCCTCCCACCTGAGTTTAACTGTGTTTTTCTCTTGTGTGGCTGTGTATTAGTTCATCTACTGGTTTCATATTGGCATTGAGTGGATACTTGCTTTTCCATTCTCGTGATACTTTACTAAGGAGAGTGTTCTTCAACTCCAACTGGGTTTATATAAAATATGTAAAGTCTCCATCTTTTTATGGCTGCATAATATCCCATGATGTCCATAGACCACAGCTCATTAATCCATTCACGTGTCGATGGGCACTTGGGTTGGTTCCACATCTTGGCGATGGTGAACTGAGCTGTGATAAACACTCTAGTGCCAATGTCCTAATGGTAAAAAGCCTATTCTATCTGAGGTCTGGAATTGCATAGGGCTGCCTCTTCTGTAATATTATGATCTTATCTAACTTCTGTTTTATTTTTTCTGCTCACATTCGTTTTCTTCCATTTCTTTTCCTTGGCTTTCCTCTTTCACACAGCAGAAATGGTTTTGTTATAAAACTCAGTTACGAGTGTCCAATTATCGAGAAAGAAAGCTAATTAACTGTAAAAAGTACATTTGCATAGAGAAAGAGACAAAGGATGGAAAGGGAGATATTCTCTCAGGAAAGCTCTGCAGGGGGACTAAAGGGGGCTCACGTGATTGAAAACGCCATTTTCAGTAGAGCCACCGGAAGATTACTAATTGACGTGCTAGGCATTTAATCTTAGCTGCTTTCTTATTGTGCGAAGGGTATCCAAAAATACAATGATACATATTCAGAAATTAGAAAACGTAACGCAAAGTAGCTCATCACATAATTTTGCAGCAAACATAATTTAATATGTTCATATAACTGTTGTCTGTGAGCAGAAAATTAGTATTAGAGTTGTGATAAAACCTCTAGCAAATCGGCGTCCTTTGTGTTCCCTGCAGGGAACGTAACAATTTACATTAGTTAGGAACCCGAGATGGAGGGAAGGAACCAAAGAACAAGAAGTTACCGGCATCTACTTTAGCAGCAGAAGATTCCACTGCCATCAATCATGGGTCTCAATCAGTTGGTATGAAGTCTGTTATGAATTAATTAAATTTTATATATGCGCAGAAAGTACAGCAAAATGACATTTCTCTCACAGAGGCTATATATTTATGGTACCCACAGGTCCTCAGGGAAGTGGAGACTGATGGCCAATTTCCAGGGTACTGAGGTCTACTAATAGTCATGGGAAGGGTGATGTTTTTTAGTTCTCTTCATTTAGCTACTGTGATTATTTAGGATCCTTCTAGGGGACTGACCCTGAAAATGGCCTTGACTTTGGTAAGGAGACATCCCCTAAAGTGCAAAATCAAGGCTTTTTGCCTTTGCTATTCTGTCATGCAAGAATGTAGTAGGCGATTCAGAGTCGGTGCTGCCATCTGAGGCTGAGCTAAATTAAAGACGAGTCTCTTCTTTCCCAATCTCACCGGCAGCTTCCTGATGATGTGCTGCATTTTGCTTTGAACTTGCTCTGCCTCCTGCCAGTTCTGTGACTGAGAGAGGGGGTTAATTTTTAGGACTTTGTTTTTTTAATCATTCAAATGAGGAGGTTGGTACCTTAATGTACTCATTCAACAAACATAAATTAAATCTTGACTATATGCCCCATACAGTAATTCATGGTATTTTCCAATTTTTTTTTTTTTGTGTGTGTGTGTATGTGACAGAGTTTCAGTCTGTGGCCCAGGGTAGAGTGCCATGGCATCAGCCTAGCTCACAACAACCTCAAACTCCTGAGTTCAAGTGATCTTTCTGCCACAGACTCCCAAGTGGCTGAGATTACCGGTGTTCACTACAATGCCTGGCTAGTTTTTCTACTTCTAGTAGAGATGGGGTCTCACTCTTGCTCAGGCTGGTCTTCAACTCCTGAACTCAAATTATCCTCCCACCTCAGCCTCCCAGAATGTCAGACTTACACGTGAAATCCACCATGCTCAGCTGGTTACCATTTTTTTTTTAACCAGGTTAGCCCGTATAATATTTTCTTCTTTTTGTCCTATTATTTTGACAGCTATGATCTACTAAATGGACCCTGTGTATTAAGTAATGTGATGTTTTTTAATCTTTAAAAATAGAAGACATTTAGAATTGGCAATCGCAGCTTCTGATTAGCTGAAGATAATGATTCCATCCAAAACAAAGAAAGCTTACTGCTGGTGTTAGCTTTCAGAGACGTATTGCTGGTAAATATTCTGTTTCCATTAGGGCTTTTGTTTTTTGATCCAAATAATTCTGAGCTTTTAATCAATTTGCTATACAGCGTCATCTGTTATATCCCTTCTTGAATCCTTAATTCATAGGTCCTGACCCCTCTGGCACAAAGTGGGGATGAAGGCAGCTTTCATCCCTTCAAGGGGATGAAAGAGAATTGATATCTCAACAAAGTTCCATTTTCATGGGTCTTATCCTTTGCTTTTTTTAAATATTGAAAATAGTTCAAATATATCTATTACTACCTTTAAAGGATGCTTAGGAATCCAGGAACATCAAGGCAGGATGGGTAAGATGGTCTTTGTTCTAGGCCACTAGGAGCTAAAGGACAGAGGAACAGAATAATGTCCCTGAGCCTGGTCCTTTCACTTCTGAGGTTGTCAGCAGATGCTTAGCAAAGCAGGAGATCATCTCACATCCACTTTGCTAGATACTTATGGCAAATGAGTTATCCATCCAGGAAATAAATACCTTTAAAATCTTCTCAATGAGCCATGTCCTTGTTTGATCATGGGCCAAATGGTCTGAGGGATCGGCTCACTCGTTAAGTCACTGGGCCGAGATGGGAAAACTTGCATTTGAAAATATAGTAATATGAGCATAGAAGGTCAGGGAAAATGATATTCTCAAAACATGCTTGATCCTTTAGATTCAACTCACTTCAGAGCTCTCACTCCTCCCCCTTTCACCCCAATCCATCTTCCACCCCAAAGCTGATCATTTCTGTTCCTGTTTATCCAGTGACCGTCTGGGAACAAGGAACATTTGTTCAGTGATTGGAAAATATTTGTATTGAGCATAACGTGAGTGAGAAGGACCTCAGGGCACCGCAACAGAGGGCTTCCGGATATTTCTTTGTTTTGCAATTTAATTTGACATTATTTGAATATGTTTTAGGGGCCAGGAGTTGTGGAGCTTAATAACTTATCTGTGGTTGCCTTGCTCTTAAGGAGGATCCAGGGAAGTAGAGAAGTTATAACACGTGTACACAGAATCGACAGCCATGACATCCCTGTAGATGAGACGATGTAGGATTCTGACCTCATGTCTCCTCCTCAAGGTGGCTGCTGTTCAACTCTTGATACAGAAGCTCTTGGCCAGTTTTAGGAGGGCTGCAATTGAAGTCAATAATGTTTCTTTGGGGGCTATTTAAGAGCAGCTTTTAAGTCAGGTCTGGAAACAGGGTAGAATCAGGCAAGAAGGGTTCAAGAGCATTTAGGCAAGTGAAACCATGGGAGAAAATGACCCCTAATAACCTACCATCCAGTATCCTTGGTAGAACCACTTTTCCTGCTTGGGACAATCAGATTTGTTTTCTTGAGCACCTTGACCTTCATCTTTGAAATCTGACTCGGTTGAAAAAAAAAGAATCAATAAAGTCCACTGCAGTTTCTCTGGAGTACAGTTTAATTGTGCATTCAAAGAATATGAATCCCAAAGGCTTTATTTTTAGCCCAGAGCAATTTGGGAAGCTTTAAGATTCCATTATTGTTGGAAGTGCCTGTCACATTTCATTTTATTAAAATGAATTGCTAAAGCAGCACTATATAAAAGTCACTATGAACTTGGGGGGAGATTATGGTTGATAGGAATAGAAACTAATATTTAATAACACGTAGAAATTAATATTGATCATCAGATGTTTGCCAGGCATCATGCTGAAAGTTTTATGCACATAATATCATTAATATCACAACACCCTAGGCAGTATGATTTTAAAACAGGATAAATTAATGCTAAGAGAGGACAAGCAACTTGCCAAAGACCATACGTTAGGGTGTGGCCAAGCCAGAAGAGGTACTTGTTAATACTCTTAAGTGCATCTGTCTGGACAGCCATTTACTTGACCCTTAGCTAATATCAAGCTGACAGATGAGGGTAGTGTATGGGAGACCGTCTTCAGAATGCTGATTGTGCAGTCTGGGGACATTCACCCCCTTCCTACAATACAGCCTCAATTAACTAGAGAATGGCCAAATTGAAATTTATGGTTAACTAAGGATTATGAAGGAAATTTTCCTTTAAGCCTCGCAGGAAACAAGACTCCACCACCTGGGTTGATCCTTGAAAAGCTGGCAGTATCTTCGTTCAGTATCTTCATTAAGCACCAGTGGATACACTAGGCTGCTTCAAGCATTCGGAACCTAAAAGTTCACTCTGCACTTCTAACGGAATGATGCCTGCAGGCTTCAGATCTCCAGCAAGCTAGTCAAGAAATCTGACCTTCTTTGTATGAATTTAAGGGGTACAAATACAGTTTGTTACATGGATATATTATTGCGTGATGGTGAAGTCTGGGCTTTCAGGGTAACCATCACCTGAACAGTGCACACTGTCCCCATCAAGTAATTTCTCATCCTCACCTTCGGAGTCTCCAAGGCCATTTATTCCACACTCTTGGGTCCATGCACTCACATCATTTAGCTCCCGCTTTTAAGTGAGAATATGCAGTATGTGATTTCCTGAATCTGAATAGTTTCACTTAAAATACTATCTGTGTTCCTGCAAGAGATAGGATCTCATTTTTCAAATGACTGAATAGGATTCATTTTCTTAGCCTGTCTGTGGACGGGCACTCTGTTTGATGCCACACTTTGCTATTGTGAATGGGACTGGAATAAAATCGTGAGTGCACGTGTCTTTTTGATAGAGTGATTCCTTTCCTTCAGATGTATACCCAGTAGTGGAAAACTGCTGGATCAAAGGGTAGCTCTATTCTTAGTTCTTTGAGAAATGTCCGTACTTTTGTCCATAGAGGCCGTACTGATTTACATTCACACCGACACCGACAGTTCATATGTGGTCCCTTTATGGGACCAGATGCTAGAAGGGAGCTTTCTGTCGTTTGCCAGGATTTGAAAGAGGGATCTCTTTCTTGTGTTCAGAAATTTAGCTCTAAACACTATCTCTTCTCTTCTTAAGGAGCCACAGAAATTAAAGCAAGATTCTTCAAACAAATATGGAGATTTTTAAAGCTTTATTTTTTTAACCTAAGAATACTTAAAAAACAGATCGTATCATATCATTACTTTCCTTAGATGCTTTCCATGTCTCCTTATTTCCTAGACTAGAGAATTAAGACAGCCAACGGCCTTCATAAGGGCTAAAACTTGAGTTTCAGTCTTACATTCACCAACATCTTCCCACCTGCAGAAGGGACTATTGCAAGGGCATAATAAGCTTTGGGGTTGAACTTGACCTTCAACACTTCCCGAATGTAATTTTGGGCAAGTTCTAAGTTTCATTTCTCTCACCTCTAAAATGGGTAGGATGGTAGTCAAATCTCCCCTCTTCTTTTCCTCTGTCACTCTTGGTGCCATAGACAGATCATGTAGGATTTCAGCGAGGGTGACAGCCTGCCCTGAACTGCATTGCACTGAGTGTGCCACAGGCAGCCTGACCCCTCAGGGACCACGGGGACCTCACAGAGAGGACCCTGGAAATTTTCCTTGGGATTGAGCAGAGACCTTCAATTATCATGGGGCGTGGCCAGCTGCTTTCCAGCTAAGGAATGATGGATAATTTAGAAGAAATTGAAATTGTTTCCATCTGGAATAAAGCGAAGGCAGAGGGAGTCCTAGGAAGTGGGTGCTGGCCCCTGACATTGGGAGGACACTACAGACCCAGTTTAGGAAATGTGAACAAAGGCGTCTTAGCTCCAGAACTGAAATAGAGGGATGAGGTAGGTAGGGACAGCCACCACCACAACCAAAGTGGCTTGCTGGGGTGGGGGCTGCTGTGCGAATGCTGGCACTCTCTTCGTGTCCTAGGATGTAAAACAGTTGACAGACATTTATTTAAATGTCACTTGTAATTCCAAGAGGTTAAGTTCATGAGCATACTTAGCTCCTTTTAAATATAAGGGTACATGTTAAATTTATTAAGTGTAGAATATAAATGTCTGAACACAATAACTAAGAAAATGCGGTGAAGGCTATGTTAACCAGTTTGATGAAAATATTTCAAATGGCATATAAAACCAGCCCATTGTACCCCATGACTGCATTAATGTACACAGCTATGATTTAATAAAAAAGAATAAATATTCCAATGCTGTTTATAGGCTTAGTAGAACTCCTTTACTTAAATTAAATTAATTTATCTAACCTGAGAGGCAGCATAATGGCCTCCCCAATTTTTTGCTAGAATTTTAATCCCCTGAACCTGTGAATATATGATAAGACATGGCAAAGGAGACCCTGCAGGTGTGATTAGGTTGTGGAGTTTAAGATGGGGACATTATCTTTATTATCTAGGTGAGCCCAATCTAATCTCTTGAGCCCTTGAAAATGGGGAAATTTCTCCAGCTGGAATGACAGATGGCAAAGGGGAAGACAGGAGAGATGAGGCAGAGGTGGTGCTTAGAAAGATTAGGAGTGTGAGGGGGGCTGTCTCCCATTATCGCTGGCTTTGGGGAAGGCAGAAGGCAATGACAAGCTGAGGAATAAGGGGACACCTCGGGAAGTTGAAAGCCACCGGCATCCAGCATGGAAACTGTGTCGTTAGTCCCACAACTGCATGGAACTGGATTCTGCTGTCTCCCCAGATGGCCCTGAAGCAGATTCTTCCTCAGGACCTCAGCAAAGATCAAGGAGCAGGCCTGCTGATACTGTGTGTTCAGCCCAGCGTGGCCGTGTCAAGTTCGCACCTCCCCAGACTGTGAGATAATCAATTGGTATTGCTTCAAGATGCTCTTCCAACCTACACCTTGGCTCCTGTTGATTTATGGTTTTTCTGAAAGTAAAAATCTTCAGCAGTATTTGAGCTGAATATGTGATAAAATATTCTTGCCTTAACGTACAGAGGCAGGCCCTGAGTTAGGAACAAGGTAGGTTCTATCGGTTTGTTCTTCAGTTCAATTTGTATGTAAGCCAGGGCAGGTACAGTGAACTATTACCTGTAAGAGTCTCTGTTCGTAAGTGCGAGTCATACATCCGTCAGATATTTGTAACTCGGGCATTGACCGTGATAGCCCCTGTTTGTAAGTGCCAGTCGCACCTAACTTGAATGTTTGTAACTCAGGGACGGCCTGCAGCTGCCGTGAAATGTGTCACTACTCCTTTTGATCAATGCCAACTTGGTCTCCTCCTCTTGCCTCTAAGACAACAATTATTAATACATCCCATCACGTAAATGCCTTTCCTTCTAGACAGAATCCAATTCAGAACTGGCCCTAAGCTGCCTAGAAACTTCCTCAGAATCATCCAGAACAGATCGGAATCTATAAGAAGCCCCTGCCCACCTCTTCCTGGGGTGTTCAGGGTTCCTGCGGGGTGCACTTTCCCTGAAGCTGCAAACGAAACCAAGCTACCTTTCCCCCAGTAAGCCACGCGTGGATTCTACGCAGTCTTTTTGGCTACGCAGAGTCTGTTTTATTTCTTATGACACATTTAATTTGGCAGACGCTTCTTGTCATCCAGCCAGTCCCTCTATCTCATTAGGTTTTCTCAATCCCCAAATAGAGCTATTTGGGGGAATTTCCATAGTAAGCCACAGAGACTTCTTGTTCTAAATGGTGTCTGGCGAACAGCCTCGAGGCCGCCTTTTCCAACTTCTTGCTGAGATGCCCCCCAAACCACAGCAAAGCCAGTTATAAACTAAGACTGACAACTCCATGCCAGAATCTGGGAAGGAGCCACACTAATCATAAAGCAGATGGAGGAGGGCTGAGAATAACCCACCGTGCTTTAACTCATGGCACACCCAAGATTGGCTCACGTATTAGGTACCATCTGCAAAAACAGAGATGAAGATGATTCGTACCTCCCTAAAAAATGTTCTCTGGCTCAGGGACCCAGGCGCAGAGGAACTTAAAATAGGCAGACAGGTGTTCTCTATCCCATACACACTTCTCTCCTCTCCACCATGTTTCTTCACTGAGGCAGAAATGGAAAATCCCAGAAAACATGGGCAAGTCTGGGAGAGGAGGGGAGGAGATGGTGAAGGAGGTGAGAGAGATTGAGAGTATTGTGCCCATGGCGTAAGCAAGGAGTCAGGGTCGTACTAGCAGTGCATTCTGGGAATTGTACTTTTCGTGTATTATATCAGCAGTGTGTATAAAATGCACTGGTTCACAAGCAGAAAATAATAAAATAATAATAGAATAAAGCATCTGAGCATGCTTCTTTTTTCCAAAAGCCCTAAGTCATTGAGGAGACAATATGTCATTGTTTTTCCTGCTATAGTAAAAATAGCTGGAATATTAATTGGAAAATAAGTGATAAAATGTGTTTAAATGACAAGAGATACTTGCACAAAACAGTTGAGGAAATATGGCCAAATATTTGAATAAATGAATATAAAAGTATTTTCCTGTACACTCTAGGGGTACTGGATGTTGGATTTCAGTGCTGTTTTCCCAAATAATTACAGTGGTTTGACAAAAAGTCATATATCTAAGGATAATCATAGAAATGACTCCTGTAAAATGCTCATAGGGATTAAGCGGAAGGAGCGTATTAACATTTATGGACATTCTTATGGTGGGATCTCCCCAAATCAAGAGATTTTACACTTTACTTGGACTCTACCAGTCATTAGCTGAAGTATTTTGTATCCATCTCCTAAATAAATTGAATGCTACATGTGTAAAATTAAGGGTAATATGAGGGGAGGGAGTTGCCTAGAAGGTTTACATCATGCCTTCCCGCCTGGTTTTAAGAATCTCATCTCTGATTTTGTGGAGCTGACCACAACAGGAAAAGCCGTAAGTAGTTGTGATTTCCTGAAGAGTTTGGTGTTTGACAGGAGACCACATGGGAAGTTACATGAATCTCTAGCTGGTAGAAAAATTAATGAAGATATTGTGAGGTTTGTGGGGCAGTGTAATGTGTTTAAGGGTTTTTGGAACAAAAATCTTTTCTGTACCCCTTAATATTTTACCATGCAGACAGTTACCCATTCTGTCTTTAGGTATGGTTGGTTCAAGTTCAAATCAAACTTCAAGGTCAACTTCAAATCAAAAGCGACATTCTTCTTTGACTTCAACGGTGACTTCTGAAACAACGTGGATCTCAGTCATCGGGGACCACCCTTTACTTCTTTGATAACTGAAGTTCAGCAAACCACTTGCTGCTCAATCAAAGATTCATTTCCTCGGAAATACCGCCCACCCTCACGGATGCTGCTGCAATGATCTCTTCTGTAAATAAGCCTCAACTTGACACACAGCAATCTTCTGGCTAACAGGCCAATTCTTTTTCAGTTTTACACGCACTATTCATTTACCGCTCTCCCCTACTCTCTTTCATCCCATTCATTTACCCAAGGGATGCGTTTTTAACTCTATTCTGCCCTCCCAACACCTTACAGATTAGCATGTTTCTCTCAATAAGCTTCGTAGGTGTCATAGATGAATTTCTTTCTATGTGAAGAGGTAATTGCCTTTCAATGATCGAGGTATTTTCTTTTCATTTCTTCACATGCAATTTTAGTAATTAGGCTTTCTGAGCATGGATTGAGTTGGGCACTAAGGAGCCAGAAAGAGCTTTTTTGATATTTAAATTTTACCAGATTTCTATAATATCGTTTGCTGTACTCTGAGGCTAGACAGTTTCCTTCACTAGCTCTTCAGAATTATAATCCCCTGAAGAGTTTAATTTTTATATCCACCCCCAACCAATTAGTCAATTATTATTCAGTTCTGCATTTTCTGTCAAGGCAAATAGCAAATGTTTTACAGCCGATATTTTATTATTTTAATTTTAATTTAATTTAATTTTTATGCTATTCTATTCTTGAAACAGAGTCTCACTCTGTTACTTTAGGTTGAATGCTATGGCATCATTGTAGCTCACAGCAACCTCAGACTCAGGTTTGAACAATCCTCTTGTCTCAGCCTCCCAAGTAGCTGGGACTACAGAGGCCACTATGCCTGGCCAGTTTTTCTATTTTAGGGGAGTTGGTGTCTCACTCTGGCATGCCACTTACAGATACTTTTCTAAAGCTTTTTATTTACTAGTGATGCCGTTGAATGCACTTGCTCAGACATATTTGGAGGAGACTTTTCAGCTTCAAAGATGGTAGGCTGCTAATCTTCTAGAAGTGGCTTCTATCAGGGCTCCAGTGGGAGATGTCAATGTGGCCTAAATGACATTTTCTCGTAACTGATTTGATGTGAACCCCTGGGCCATGTGTAGGAGACACAGAAATAAGTTATAATTGGTTTCTGAAGCACAACCTGAGTCTGCAAATATATGGCATCTATTCAGGTCCATTAAGTCTTCACTTCACTGTGAATTAATTCTTATTATTGGCATTGCCCTGACATGGAAATTTCTTCTTAAACCCATAAAAAATATTTGTTTCAAATAACAAAACAGGTTCATTGTCCTGTTCTGTGTTATTGTGATGTTGCTAGGCAACAATAAATTTTTCTTTTTTTCTTTTTTGGCAGTTTTTGGCTGGGGCTGGATTTGAACCCACCACCTCCGGCATATGGGGCCGGTGCCCTACTCCTTTGAGTCACAGGCGCTGCCTGATGATAAATTTTTCTTTATAAATTCTTTATTTATATGTAAAAACACAGAAGACACATAGAACAACTTTCAGAAATCTTAGAATCCTAGCACTTGGAGTTTGGAGGAAAATCAGTTAAACCGTTTTTTAGCCTCCTAGAGACAGGCTGACAGCAGTACATCTAATGTGTACTGAGCTGGGCTTTGTGCTAAGTACTTTACGGGCACTATTTTATTTAATATCACAGCCTATGATGAAAATGGCAATGTTACTTACCCTTCCTTCTAGAGGCTGAGACAGTGAAGCACAGAGAGATTAAATGGCTTCCCAAAGAAAGAAATTATGGAGCCTTGAGCAGAGAGTTCAGATAAGAACCTCAGATTTGAGGGGAGGGGAGGAGGGAGGACGGGTGGAGGATGGAGGGTGATTGGTGGGAAGGGTACATGTGAAATTTACTAGGTGTAGGATATAAATGTCTCAACACAATAACTAAGAAAATGCCATGAGGGCTATGTTGACCAGTTTGATGAAAGCATTTCAGATTGTGTGTAAAACTAGCACATTGTACCCCATGATTGCGTTAATGTACACAGCTATGATTTAATAAAAAAAAAACCCCTCAGATTTAAAAAAAGAAATTAAAACTGAAGAAGAAAAAGAACCTCAGATTAAGAGCCTCTACTCCTTGCACTAAACAATCTGCAAAGCCACGAGCACAGTAAAGAGCCACAGGAAAACACACCAGCTGCGATGAAAGGCTCCAGGGTGTCGTTAAAAAGCAACAGGGTAAATAATTGCGGTCTGTCCAATGAGACATTATTCAGGGCTAAAAGGAAATGAGCCTCTAAGCCGTGAAGAGACATGGAGAGAACTTAAACGCATATCACGAAGTGAAAGAATTCAGTCTAAAATTGCTTCATGATTCGGGCATATGGCATTCTGGGAAGGCGAAACGATGGAAGCTGTTACAAAATCAGCAGTCACTGGGCTGACCCTTGACCAGGTCTCTTCCTACACTTTTTCCTGATTCTCTAATACTCCGGAGAGCAATGCAGAGCTAAATATAAATCAGCTTCAATTTTGTTTTGCTCCCCTTGGAAGTCGCCTCCAAGTAAGCCTACCTCTTTGTTGCTGAGATAATTATGCTAATCAACTCATACTCTGTTCTTCAGCAGAAAATGTTATCATACTGAAAGTGAGTGATTGTTTTTCTTTTTTTTTTTTTAATCACTTTAGGGGTGCAAGTGATGTTTACTTACATGTATTAATTGCATAGTGGTGGTGTCTGGTTTTACTGCACCTGATAGGGAGTTTTTCATCTCTCACCCCTTTCCACCCTTTCCCTTCTGTGGCTTTTTCCACTTAGCATAATGTCTTCCATATTTTAATGGTTGCTTCAAAGTCCCAAATTCCTGTATGTGTCTTTGCAGGTGGCCACAGAGAGGTGCCCAAGAGCAGCGAGTCTATTTTGCCAGGAGTTTTAATCTCTGGCATTAAAAAAATCTGTTTATCATTGAGTTGCTGTTTGTTCCCAGTTAGTATCTGGGAACTCTGCATGGAGTAGCAGTTCTTAGATTGCTGGGTAATCAGTGTAACTAAAATGAAGAATTAAAAGCTTAGGAATGGGGAACTTCAAAGGGATCCCCATAAGTAAAGAGCTCTGCACGATATCTAAGAGATAGCAGGACCATAAATACGAGTTTTCCTTTTCTTTTCCTTTTTCTTTCCCCTTGTGCACCCCTCTCTGTGTCCACCCTACTATTTCCCCCACTCTCTCTTTCTCCCTATTGGCCTATTTTTACTGAGTCAAGAAATTTCCTAAGATCCAAATTACAGCAACTTCAGAGTAAACAAAATCCCCCCAACCGATCAAAAATCAAACCTTGTCTCGTGCCCTTGGACGAGGCTGTTCCTGAAGCTGGTGTCACATCCTGAAGCAAAAAGAAGTTGACCTGGGCATTAGATTTCAGTTCCAAGCCCAACTCGGATGCTCAGCCATCAGCGGTGTGACGGAGGCATCTCTGCCTCCCCAACCCGAGCTGCAGTCTCCTTTTCTATAAAGCAAGGCCAACACTTGTCTCATAGGATGGACAGAAGGATTCAATCAGAAAACCTGGGGAATCACCACTAATATGTCTTCCCTTTATAAGGATTGAAGCGCTCTTTATTTAAAAGAGAATTTTAAAAGAAAGACCTCCACAGGCTTTTGCGAGGGAAGTGTAAAGGGTGAGAAGAAAAACTTGACCTCTTAGCATACTAAACTCGGGTGACCCTTGTTTCTCTGGGGGGATGGCCCTTGTGCTCTGTGGGGCGAGCCTCTCAGGCTCAGAGTCCTGTGGGGCTCAGGGATGGAGAGGTGGGAGAGTGCACATTAACTCTGCTGCCCTTTGGGGCCACAGACCTGCTGTTTCCCATGAAAATTCACTTAGGGAAAAAAAAACCTTTGGTTGAACTGATTAGTCATAAAAGGTTTAACTTAATATAATATAAATATAGAGAGTGTGTCTGTGCGTGCATGTGTGCACATGTACACAAGGGGGCCTCTTTCCTTTCCTAGTGTGCAAATTATGAACCATAAATAAGTAATTTAACAGACTCTCCCCCTCAAAATACATCCTTCTAAACTCATGTGTGTGTGTGTGTGCAAAACATAGGAAATAAGGAAGATGTGACTCCAGTATCAGGGTACCAGGAACAGAGAGACGTGGGATTATAAAAGATCTTAGGAGGATGACAAATTTGGTCAGTGCTCAATGTGTACCAAAACACAGATGCTTAATAGCTTGGCTGTGTTAATATGTTCCGTCTTTCTTGTCACAGGGCTTTTGGGGGAGCCAAGATTTCCTGCAAACATAGAGAGAGCTAGACCTGGGGATGTAGATCTGGGTGGGGTTAGCTCCCTAGGAGTTGCTTAATGGCAGCCTGCAGGCCAGCAGACACCCATAGAGGAAGAAGATGGGTCTTCTGATAGAGGAAGAAGATGGGTCTTCTGATGCCTGGACAAGCCAAACTCGTTCCCAGCTTGGACTTGGGACAGCCACTCCTCTACCTGGAACACTCTGCCCTCAGGTCCATGGGCCAACACCTTGACATTTCTTGTTTGTTCATTGCAAATAAGAATTTAACTGGAATTTAAGTTCAAGGAGAACAACCACTTTGTCTTTTCATCTCTCTCATTAGTTCCTGGAATGGTGTCCTGCAACAATAGAAGAAAAGGAACTCAACAAATATTTGCAGAATGTCAAAAGAAGATATGATGCTTTCTTGTCTGGAGGCCACAGTACTCTAGACTTACTTTTAAAGAGAAAATGGCAGCCCCTAAAAAAACCAAAAAGCGACAGAAAAAAAAAAACCCACCTGAATAAAAAGCACCTGCTTAAAAAATCTGACTTGTGTTTTAAATGTTTTGCAAAGGAGACATAATTAAAGTGCTTCACTCCCCTTCCCAGACCCCTGATAGCAAAATTAGATGAAGGAGAGCAGTGCATAATAGGATGTGAAGGCAAGCACTAAAATCTTGTTTGTCTCATGCAAATTGCACAATCTAGTTTTGATTCATGACCCCAAAACCCCCCCAAACAACCTTCCCCCCTGAAGACTTAGAATTGATAAATGCCAGTTGAAATGCTTCTATCTTTAAGTGTAGACTCCATGAGACTTTTTTTTATTAAATCATAGCTGTGTACATTAATGCAATCATGGGGTACAATGTGCTGGTTTTATATACAATTTGAAATATTCTCATCAAACTGGTTAACATAGCCTTCAGGGCATTTTCTTAGTTATTATGTTAAGACATTTATAGTCTACATTTAGTAAATTTTATATGTACCCTTATAAGATGCACCGTAGGTGTGGTGCCACCAATTACCCTTCCTCCCTCCACCTATCCTCCCCCCTCCCCTCTCTGTCCCCTTTCACCATATTCTTGGGCTATAATTGGGTTACAGCTTTCATATGAAAGCTCTAAATTGGTTTCACAGATGGGCTGAGTACATTGGATACTTTTTCTTCCATTCTTGAGATACTTTGCTAAGAAGAATACGTTCCATCATGTAAATATGTAAGAGGTAAAGTCTCCATCATGTAAATATGTAAGAGGTAAAGTCTCCATCTGTCTTTAAGGCTGCATAATATTCTGTGGCATACATATACCACAATTTATTAATCCATTCATGGGTTGATGGGCACTTGGGCTTCTTCCATGACTTAGCAATTATGAATTGGGCTGCAATCGACATTCTGGTACAAATATCTTTGTTATAATGTGATTTTTGATCTTTTGGATCTTTTGGATCTACTATATACCTAGTAGAAGAATTGTAGGATAAATGGCAGGTCTATTTTTAGATCTCTAAGTGTTCCCCAAACATCTTCCCAAAAGGAATGTATTAGTTTGCATTCTCACCAGCAGTGTAGAAGTGTTTCCTTTTCTCCACATCCATGCCAACATCTCTGGTTTTGGTCTGGGGGAGTGGAGGCAAGATGGCCGACTTCATGAGACTTTATGTAAGGAGTGTTGAGTGGACACTCCCAACATGCATTGACACCAGGATGACAATGATGAAAAAAGCAACCAAATCCTCCCTCTCTCCCTCCTGAGTTCACAGTCTGAAGGGTGGTAGAAAGGAACAACACAACTTAGTGAAGAAACGGTATAAATACAGCGTCACAAAAGCACGGTTTGTCCGGTAGCCTTTCATGAAAAATGTGGCTGTGAGTGAGATCCTGTCTCTGAAAAAATATGACCATAAAATAATGAAGTTGAAGAAATCAAATGTAATAATGGACTTTGGGCAGGTCTGATGAATCGGGCAATCATCAGCCTTTTATTGGGGGCTTCCTCTGTACTAGAACTCTCCTGGGTGCTGAGCATTTAGCCCTTGTGAAACTCACAGCTTACTAGGATGCTGTGTCAGGGCACTGTCTTTCTTCACTGTGCTTCAGGCCCCAGTGATCCACAAGAGGACCGCTGGCATTTGCAGAAACAATCAGATTGCTTTGTTTTGCCTCCCTGGCATGCAGACACTCAGACTAAACCCTCAAAGGAGGTTGAAGTGGGATGACAGTCTGTCCAATAACTCAAAGGCCATCCCTAGCTTCTGGGAATTTACTCCAAATCCTTTGGGAAAATGTAAGCTCTCATTCATCCCTGCTGCACCAGGCACCTTCCCTTTACAAAAACCAGTCATCGCTCCCTATTTCACGTGCAGCTCTTGGATGGGGCCCAAGCTCTACTGAGATGGGTGGGATAATTTAATGACAGCAGAGAAATAAGCTTTCAGTTAGTTTTTGAGTCAGAAACATTTTAGGGCTCCAAAATAGATGGTGACAGGAAGTGCAGTCCATGCCAAAGGCCCTGCATCGTGTTAAGAGCGTCAAATTTAAGGCGAATGTCGATAGCTATTGCTCATTAAGAAACTTCCTACGTCCTTACTTAGGGAGGCATGAGACTGAGTCCTCTGAAACGTTTATCTACTTCCCCCGTGTGATATCTTTGCTCAGATCTGGCTTCTTATTTTTCTCCTTCCTGTCATTGTGCTTTGGGTTCAAGTGATTTCAGGGGGAATGACTTGGATGGGATTTGATGGTGCCACATGGCTGGTGGCCTCTGCAGCTATTTGTAGTAGTTCCTGGTGTTGGGTAACAGCAAAGCTACGGGCACCCCTGGTAGGGGCCTCAAATGGCACCTTACCCTCACATGTCCACCCAGCAGCAAAGACACACCGTCCCTGCCTTGGTGAGTCCTTATAGGACAACCTGATGACAGAGTTCCCAACAACCCAAGAGACAAAGCTCCAACCTCCCTGGTTAGCAGCCCCCGAGCTGAAAACCAAGGTTTTCTGTGGACTTACAGGCAGAAAATATTAAGAATGCCTTCCCCTGACAAGCAGAAAATATCAATGAATTCAGTGAGGGTTTAAATATAGTGCCTAACCTTATTAAGAAGAGATCGGGGGTATTTGGGCCATGTCACCAAAGCTTTTAAATCAACATTATGGGAAGTAACTCCCACAGACCTTGCCAGAGACAGATATATGGGCTGGAGTTTTGACATAAAGTGGCGTTTGGGAATGGACTTGTGTCTAAAGGGTCCCAGAATATTAATTATTATCATTAGTGACAGTGAATTATTACACTTACAGAAATAGATGAAGACAGCAGCAGTGGAAATAAATAGTAAAGATCCAGCCCCTTGTCGTCCCATAGACACCTCCTTGAACACCACCACCACCAAGACCAAGGACAACTGGCATTGTCACAGATCTGACACACCAGGAAATCTATTTATAGGCGTGAGCTCATGTAATAATTGCAGAAAAACCTGGAAAGGAGGGAGTATTGTCATTCCCACTACGTGGGAAAAAAGTTGAGTTTTCAAAAGGTTGTATAATGGATCCGTGGTCACACAGCTAGTGAATTACAGAGGCAGACCTAATAAGCTTTGTGATTTTTGAAGGCTTCGCTCCCGGACACTATCCAGCCTTCCTTCAAGGAGAAATAGCCCCGAGAAGTGGGGTCTTCCAGAAGTAGCCCCGAGAAGTGTTTCCCAGGCTTCAGTGTGACCTCTGATGGGGATCACGCATTTCCAGCCCTCCCCATTCCACTAATAGATTCATCTTCTGTGGATCACATGGCCTCTCTTAAGATGCACAGAACAGATGCCACTGAACATACACCAGATCAAGACAGAATCTTTCATTTTGCCCTTAAAAAAAATTCCTCCCAAAAGAATGATAAATCACGCTGCCTGGTGCGATGATTCCTTTCTCTGGCTCGGTTATTTGCCTACATGACCTGTTCTTTGCTATTCCTGCCCTCCCTGTAAAGCCTGATGAGGTTTACTTGAAACCTGGCAATTGGGAGGCTTTCTTTTGACTTCCCTGGGAACATCTGGCGGCTGTTTATTCCCCACCTGGGAGCTGCAGAGACCACACTTCTCGGTTGCAGCCTTAGGAGACAGGAGCCGGTCTTGACTCAGGCCCAGACATTTTCTCCTAATTTGTGGTGAACTCAGTTGGTTTCCTGTAGCCTCTGGCTTTTTTCTGCCAGCATTAGCTGCCCTGAGGTTTACCAGATGCTTCCACCGGGCTTTGCTTACTTAGGTTAAATCATCAGAAAGGCTGCCACTCTGCTTTTCCCACCAGACTAGGATTCTGCAACAGGGACAAATTATTAACAAGTTAGCTTTGGAATGCTGGTGGCTGGCATGGGTTAGACATGGTGGGTAGGATCGCTTTGTAAAACTTGGAAGGAAGGAAGGGAAACATCAAGGGGGGGAGGAAGAGATGGAATTATGATGATTTTTATTATTTGTGTTTGTTTTTGATTGGTTTACCTTCTGGTAAAGGTCCTTGAAGCAGAAAAAGGTTAGAGAAGAGAAGGCTAGACCCCCTTCCAGACTGCTTGGATTTCCCTGCGAGGAGGGATCTGGTGGGAAGAGCACCAGTTCAGGGACCAGATTGCCAGTGTTCAGTGTCCCACGTCTGCCACTCACTACCTGGGTGGCTGGGGGCGAGATTCTTAACCTCTCTGTCCCTCAGTTGATCCATCTCAGTTGAGAAAATGAAATTGACTTTTACTTAGGCGTTTAATGGAGAAGAATTACATGGAGAGCTAGGAGAAGAGGCAGGACACCAACAAACTGGTTTTACTATTGTTGCTATCGTTAGGACGGAGCATGTAGCTGCAAAAACTTAGGGATTCTTCTGTAGGAAAAGCATTCATTCACTTGTTCTCTAAATA
Source organism: Galago senegalensis (assembly GCA_963575145.1). Lineage (NCBI taxonomy): Eukaryota > Metazoa > Chordata > Mammalia > Primates > Galagidae > Galago > Galago senegalensis. The sequence continues at coordinate 38,317 of CAUYTI010156552.1, forward strand.
TCGATTGGACACCTAACTGGTGTGCAAGGTGTTAGGGAAGAGAGACAGGAATGGTATACAATTCGTATCATTAACTCTCCGTCTGATTGCTATTCATACAACAGACAGTGCAAAGTGCTTCAGTGGAGAATAAGGTGAGGGTACCTGATCTGGAGGGTGGGGTGAGAAGGCTTCTTTGGGGTTATGGAAGCCGTGAGCTCCCCAGGGCTGGTGACACTCCAGGCTTCAAGGCTTGAGTGTGCTGGCTAGCCCTGGCCCACTGTTCCGTTTCATTTCTGTTCCGGTGCCACTGGGGCCCCTCAAGAGTCCACAATTCTGAAGGGGGGAGGCGGTGCCCTTGGCAGCACCAGCAGCCTTTCCCGCTTGGGTCCTCCAATCAGTGCAGCACACAACGCCGGCTCTGCAAGTGGGCAGAGGTAGACACAGTGAAGCCCAGGGGATCTCCGAGATCACTAGCGCGGTATGGCCTGGGGTCTGCCAGGGGATGGGGCTTTGGTGGGTGAAGCCTGGAGCTCATGCCACTTGCACACTGAGGTCAGCAAGTCTTCACCCATTGGCCCTGAGATGTTTGTAATATCTGGGCCATTAAATAAATACGAATTTTGTAGTTTCTTCTGTGGACTGTGGCCATTTTCCTTGGAGCTTCGATTTCTTTCCCTCTAAACTGTAGGCAGTTAAAGTATGCACCAGTCTCTTTAAATTCAGAGTGTGTAATATCTGATAATCATCTTTTTTTCCCTTTTGGTCTATTAAAAATTGATCTCTGCGTTCTTTCATTTTTCAGCCTACATTTTTTTTTTCTGCTTCTGACCTGAGATGGCTATGTTAGTGCACATTTTTTGAGTAGGATTCATTTTGAAATCTTTTTAGCCTCTGGCAACACGAGACCTTGTTGGTATCTCTGGATCTTTATATGAGCAAGATGTCAAATTCTCGATTTCACTAAATCATTTAAGAACGGGAAATGGCTGCCTGGGCGAGTGATAATCAAGACTTGGTTTTCTTTAATAGGAAAGACAGAGAATGCTGAGAACCAGAAATTGTTCCTAAATGCTTTTATATAAGACTTCTGTCTTCTCCCGTATTTGAAATTTACCAGATACGCTCTCCAAGAACATGATCTACTTAAGAAAACAGGGCGATGAACTTGGGAGAGAATGCTAACTTACTTATAGAAGTTAACTCTGTTTTCATCAATGTTATGGACAAGTGTACCCATATATTATATTATACAGGCATCTGTAAAGGTTCATGGTTCATGTGTAATTTAAAATAGTTTTACATTGTAAATTGCACATGAACTTTATGGGCACCTGTATATGATAATGTTACACATAATATAAAGTTTCAGAAAGGAAAACCTTTATTTTTTTACTATACATAAAACCATCATATATTATACTGTATCATAAAGTACTATAGTATACAGCTGTAATAGATAGTAAACATTTTTACTATATCTTTATTATTTACTATACACAGTATGGCTGCATCAATATATCATACCTGTTATTTATTCTATGTAATATAAGATGTAATGCAATATTATTTGATATGTAATATTTACTATATATTAAATCAAATGGAAAGTTCTAGTCCTAGAAAAGAAAATTTGCATCACAGGACAGATACTCTGAATTAACTAGGGATTTCCTATTTGCTTTTCAACTCCTGAACCGCTAATATGTGTACTCATGGGAAAATGGCCCAGTTGTGGGCTACATCTAGGAAAATTATATGGTTTGTGGAAAAGACGCATTTATGAAATACTGTTTCCAGAGCAAAACAAATTTATATGTTACAGCTAACATTCAGGGCTGTCCTTGAGCATTACACAGGTAAGTTGGCCTTGCTGTCCCCATTCTCAGCCAGGATTGCCACTGTCCCCTAAGCTCTCCAGGTCAGCTTTTCTGCCTCTCTCTAGCTGCTGCTGTCTCTGCTCTTGGCTCTCGAAGGATTATTCCTTGCTTTAGAGCAGTCCCTTAAGAAGCCAACATGTTAGGAAGATCAGAAAGGACCTCATCGCACAAGGGCTCAGATGCATCACTGTCTTGCAAGGGAGGTCCTTGTACGTAAACACCCTGCTCCCTGCAGCCAGGTGAGTCCTGCCTGTGCCGTAGCTCTGTCGTACAGGGTGCTTTTATTTTTCTCATGGTGCATTTTTGAAGATCAGAGAATTAATTATCTCTGAATATCACCTGTCCCCCCATGCCCCACCGTGAACAGAGGAGAATGGAACAAAGGGTCACGTATGAGAGGTTTTTTCTCATCATGGGTTACCCGAGCACCATCTTTTCTGGGTGTCTCTGTCAGGTGGACAAGCCCCAATACAGGGAACTGATCTTGTAATTTGAAACTGTTTTTTCTCTCTAGGGGCTCTTATTACGATCCTTGAAATGTATTCTGCTTTCCTCGTCTTTCTCCTCCCATCCTTCTTCTTCTTTCTCCCTCTTTTTCCCTCCCTCCCTCCTTCCTTCCTTCCCTCTCTGGTTTGCAAATAAACTTCAGGACCCTCAATTACATTTTATTTCGGATAAACAACAAAAAAATTTTAGTGTAAGCACGTGTCAAATATTGCGTGGAACATACTTATACCAAAAATTGTTTGTTGTTTAACTGAAATTAAATGTAACTGGATGCCCTTTATTTTTATTTGCTAAATCTGGAAAACTTGCCTCTTTCAACTTTTTATAGTATCTTTTAGAATAGAAAAAAATAAAATTCTATGGAAATTCTCCTGCCTTGATCATATTGACAAAGCCTCAAACCAATCCCATTCTGAAAAGTTTCTGAATACGTGTTGGAAAGAGAGCTGGGCTATGGAATCAGAAGTCCCAGGCTCCTAATTGGGAGCATAACACACACACAATGCTATCCTGACTATTTTTCTATATTTTATTTGCCCGTATTTTCCCATTTATTTAGATTTCTACATTTTTTCAAATACAATATTTTCTTTAATGAGCTCAAAATGAGTAATGGTCAGATAACAGAGTATTCTCAAATCAGACATTATTCCTGGGAGCTTTGAAAAAGCTTCAGAATAGTTTTATAGAAGAAACAAAATTCTTACCTTAATGCCTGATTTTGTAATACAAGAATTAAAACTGGAGGCCAATATGAAAGTCCAGAAAAATAAACCCAAACAAGGGTTATTCTATTAATTCAAATGTAGCAAAAATGCTACTGAGGCAAGAGAATTGCTTGAGCCCAAGGTTGCTGTGAGCTCTGATGCTATTGCACTCTACAGAGGGCGACAAAGGGAGACTCTGTCTCAAAAACAAACAAACAAAACTACTTAGAGTTGATCAGCCTCAATACATTCCCGAAAGTCATTTTGCAAAACTCAACATCAGTTATCAGTTTTAAGCTGAAAATGATTGACACTTTTTCTCTTTCTTTCTTTCTTTCTTTTTTTTTTTTTTTTTTTGAGACAGGGTCTTACTATGTCACCCTCAGTGGAGTGCTGTGGCATCACAGCTCACAGCAACCTCCAACTCTTGGGCTTAAGTGATTCTCTTGCCTCAGCCTCCCAGGTAGCTGGGACTACAGGCACCTGCTACAATGCCTGGCTATTTTTTTTGTTGTTGCAGTTGTGGTTGTTGTTTGGCAGGCACGAGTTGGGTTTGAACCTCCAGCTCCGGTGTATGTGGCTGGTGCCCCAGCCGCTGAGCTACAGGCACTGAGCCCACACTTTTTTCTTAACATACTAGAGAAAACCTTCTTTAAACAAATAAGCATTTATACAGGGGGAAACTGTGGTAGAGCTGAAGGAGGAGCAAGGCAGTGTCAACTGTCCAAAAAAGAACTTTGCAGCATCAAGGTTAGAGAAATGGGCAGTAAGAGAAATTCAACAGGGAGATGTTTTTTCTTGTGGGGGATTCCCCCTCCCCATCAGGCAGACCAGGGAAGGCACCCAGGAGAATTTGAAATATTGGGAGTTACTGTATAAGGGCCACCTTGCAGATCGTATTTCTTTTTCTTTTTTCTTTCCCATTGCAATAACAGCCTCATCTTAATATGAGGGAAAACTGAAATCGTGAACAGCACCAGGTTTTCCTATTTATTATTTTGATTTATAAAAGATGTGCACTTCCAGAATGCTGTCTCACAGGTTATGTGCGGACCAGCATTTGAGCCTTTTGCTGGGCAGAGGAAGCAGAAGGGGCAGGTGTCTCTGGGGCCAGAAGCCCAAGGTTCCCCGCTCAGCACTGCTGCTGACTAGGGGACCCTGAGTGTCCCCGGCAGCGTCTCTGATCCCTTCAGAGAAGGAAGCGTGAAGGTCTCTAAGCTCCTCTCCTGCTTGTTGCCCTGTGAATCTAGAGTAATTCGGAAACGTTAGTAGTAGGTTTGCTTCCTGAAGCTCTCCCTTCCCAAATGCTGAGCGTCTTGGCTTTTCCCCTGTCTGGTCTGAGTCTCCCGTTTGCTGCGCGCATTCAACAGTAGGAAAAAGCTCCGTGGAAGGCCCTGAAATAGCAACGGCCAAGGAGCCAACGTGGAGTCCGCCAGGCTCCGCTGGGCCCGGGCCCTGCCAAATACTTGTCATCAAGTCGCCAACAGGACATGGGAAGGGACCAGTGCTCCAGTAGCTGTGGCTCAGACTTGTGACTTGTGTTACTGCCAATGAGGAAGTCGCTGAGCGAGCCCCCAGAAAACCGAAATACCAGCTGGAGCAAAAATGCCTGCGGCACCAGCAGTGGCTTAACCTCTTGTGGTCTGCTGGGCTGTGGGTGGACACAAGTCCCACAGTGGCCCCTCACTCGAATTCTTCCTAGAATGGTCCAGTTCCTATGGCAACTCCTCAGACTCCTCGGAAGAACTCTTGAGGCAGGACTGTTTTATCAATTGTGTGCCCGGAATCAGTCTTGGGCACCACCCCAAATCTACAAGGGGGTAGAATTCTCAACCTTGAACATGGAATCCTGGTGCCCAGAGGCTCCAACCTTTTGCAGACCACTTTGTAGTGGGTTTCACATTCAGGCCCTGGAGATCAGTGTACCAAAAATGGGATAAAGCAAATGCTTAAGACAGACTGCTGGAGAAGAAAGTGGTTTCTGATGATTGGGACCTAGAAATGGGGGCTCTCTGGCGACCATTTCCAGGATTATCAGTAGTTGGACATAAACACCTGGAAATAAAGGTGCCTCTTGCTTGCTCTGGTGACACTTTGTGCCTCCTGAATCCAGTTTAGTGAAAGTCCTAACGGGAATAATTATTCTTTGAAAGACGGATTTACCTAATGCCCTAAATTCCTCTTACTGCATTCCTTAAAGCTAACCTGACACAGATAACCATTTTCCTAACACTGAAATCCAGAATGTAAAAGGCTCTGTGATGTGAGCAGTAATTTCCATGAAGAGATTAAAAAAAAAAATTATGACTTGTAAGATACACCATCTGCAATATAAATCTCACGGTTGCCGTTTTTAGGAGTGCAACGGCCCGGGGCTGGAATTTCAGTGAAAGGGAAAAAATACCACAGGCTTTCTTTCTCATGGAGTTTACAGAGGACTTTCATTTACCTTACCAGTTCTTTTAAAGTCTGCTGACATGTCTAAAGGCCTATAATCTGCCACACTTGGCCCAGCATTAGAGACACGAAAGTGACTAAGGAAACTCATCAAGGGCTGCACCTGTGGCTCAAGGAGTAGGTTGCTGGCCCCATATGGGGGGAGGGTAATGGGTTCAATCCCAGCCCCAGCCAAAACTGCAAAAAAAAAAAAAAAAGAAAAGAAACTCATCAAAGGGGGCTATATTCCTGGGGAAGAGATAATATTAAAACACTGTGCACTAGATGACAGATAATCCGTGGTGTGTCAACAAAAAATAATCAGGAAGGACACAATCTAGGCTAGGGTGGGGCTGAGACTCTGAGACTCTTGAGAATTTATAATACTCCTTTGCAGTAATGATGGCACTTCTATCTAATAGAGAAAATCAAAGTTGAGAAAGTCACACGCATACTCCTTACAAAAAGCAGAGCCGACGCTAGAATCCTTATTAACCCAAGTCCCTGCTCTTGGCACCTTATTGGTTACAAGTGTTTTCTTTTCACTTTTACTCATGCTAAAACTATTACCAATGCGATAAACTCAATCATTTTTTAAAAATGGGCATTTTTTTCCTCCTGAGCTCCTCTTCCTGAAGTTTCCTGAATAGAATAAGGCTCGTAAGAAATCAGAAGCCTGTGCTATATATTGGCTAGTGTTTTCCAGATAGTGGCTTATAAGCATCATTGCTCTAAAACTCACAAGGGAAGCAAGACAGAAATTACAGAGCGTGGGCAGAATTTGTGTGTGGATGGTGATTTGAGCACCAAGGTTGCAAGCATGCCAGAATCTGGGGGGAATTTCTATTGGAGGTAGAGCAACTGGGTCTCAACTGAAGAAAACATTCTCAGTAACTCTGGGAACTACCAGTGTTTTAATTCTTTTTTTTGTTGTTTGAGACAGAGTCTCACTATGTCACCCTTGGTAGAGTGTTGAGGTGTCACATTCACAGCAACCTCAAACTCTTCAGCTTAAATGATTCTCTTGCCTTAGCCTCCCAAGTAGCTGGAAGTATAGGTGCCTGCCTCAACACCTGGCTATTTTTTGGTTGCAGTTGTCATTGTTGTTTAAGAGCCCCAGACCAGGCTCGAATCCACCAGCCTCGGTATATGTGGCCAGTACCCTACTCACTGAGCTACAGGCGCCAAGCCCAGTGTTTTAATTCTTGAAAATGTTAATGGGAGGGGGGATTGGCATCTGGTATCTAGTAGTTTTAACTGATATCCCTGGATGACCAATGACATTGAACTATTTTTATATTTTAATTGATTTTTTATATGTATTTTGTTTATTTTTTATAAACAGTTTATCTATACCCTGTGCCAATTTTAATGTTGGAGTGCTTAGCTTTTTTTTTTTCTTGGTTTAACCAAAAAATAAAATCTGAGGAGTTTTGTTTTTAAGAGGAAGAAGAATATTTATATTTATTATAATATAGCAAAAGTTTCATTGGGGATATAATTCTTCTGTTCTACATATGATTAATTAGATGCCCTAACACTCATGGACTAATCTATGCTTTCCTGCGCTATTTTAATTATTAAAATCTCATACTAAAAGAAAATAATTTCAACACTTAAAAGAATATTTCAGAAATGTCCCAGCTTGATGTTTTCTAAATGAGATAATATATCCTAAACAAAAGAACAAGATAAAGCACCAGAAAAAGACTCAAATGAAGTGGAGTTTTGTGATCTATCCAATAGGGAATTCAAAATAGTGATTACAAGGAAACACACAGGGGTTAAGACCACAATGCAAGAGTGAGCTGAGAACTTCAATAAAGAGATAGAAAGTATTAAAAAGTACCAGATGATCTGAAGAATCTTATAACTAAGCTAAAAAACTCAATAGAGATAATCAATAACAGACTAGATCAAGCAGAAAAAAAGAGTAAATTTTGAAGATGGATCATTGGAAATCCTATCTGGTTGGAGTAGCAGTTATAAATTTAATTTGGGAAAATTTATCTACTTTCTATTTACACTCTATATTTAAACACTTATCATTTATATGTAATTTTTCTTTTTCTTGTGTTGTCTTTGGCAATCTTATATATTACATATTACCTTGTTTCTTTATTCTCTTTGATTCTCTGTGTGGATTTTGGTGCATTAGATAAGACATCTACTTCACTCTATCTTCTTAGACTGGACTTGTGTGAAAGACAATTTACACCAATGCATCTGGACATAGATTTAAGGTGCCTCAAATGTGTGTGTTTTTCTTCAGACTGCTCTGGTTGTACCAGCAGGTCTCAGAACTGGAAGTTTTATCATGATGTTTTTACTAAAAACTTAGAAATTGACTTCTGACAAGATTTTACAAGTGTTATGAGGTAGTTTTTGTGTCTTATCACACCAAATAATCCTAAATTAATCTGGGAAATGATCATACTGTTTAGAAATGTATCTCTTTTACTATAATTAAGCTTTTAAGGGTTTAGGTATGTTGGTGGCTTGAGAAAAATATGTAAGGATTAGATACAGGAAAGCAATTTTCCCTATAATTATGATTTATGAGGTTTTCCTCCTGATGAACAGGAGAAAAAATATCCTAAATATTAATAAAGCATACATCTTTCCTCTAAAATGTGTTGAAAGCAATTTATAGAATTTACATTTTAAATACAAAAAGAACTTTATATAAATAACCTCATTACTAATATTCACTTACCGTAAATATAAAAACCAATAATATTAGGTTGCATCAGGCTCCCCTTGCCCCACCCCAACGGAAATTTACAATTAAAATTAATGTGGATGACTTTGGCCCATGACTGTAATTTATTCGAGGATAGAGGTTTCAGGCACAAAGCGTCTCCATCTGTCTCCGTGTTCAGCCTTCAGCCGAGGAGCCCATTCATCACTTTTCTTTATTGATTTTTATTTGGAGAAGCGACTCACCAGGTACTAGACAGTCAAATAAATGGCTGATCATGTCCTTCCTTGCATGATCCTGATTTTCAAAAATGATACGTTTATATGAAATATACACTTCGGTGACACATGCATAATTTAGAATATCTAGAAGCGTCTTGCTACTTAAAACACATAGGCGCAAAAACACGTATCCAATCTTGTTGGCTTTTATTGGTTTAGAAATGAGATCCTTTCAATGACGATTTAGTTTGTTATTCTGATATATAGCTGTATTTGCGCACAGGCTATTCAGATATCTGCATTAATTAAAGTCTTTTCACTGCACTCTGGCTTGCATGAATTTGTTTTGTTTCTTTCCCAATCCTGCTTTTAGAAAGTATCTTCATTTTGCAGATTTTTCGAACGGAGGAGAGGGTTAGAAGTTATTTTTTCTAAGGTTGAACAGTTAACTTCTTGCAGCTTTGAGACAGGAATATAGATCTTCTGACTCCAGGCTCTCTGCAGTAAACATCAATCCCTTGGTGACTAAAATCCAAATACAGGATGAAAGGAAACATGGGCAGAATATAAAAGGGGTTGTTTGGTGCTGCGTTCAGAGGTGTCATCCAAACCCAGGAAGCACCTTTCATTATTAATCTCGTGTTAATTTACTTATCTATATCTAGTCTGTGACTAACCAAGAAACAGCCAAGGCTGATTAATTCTGATATGAATCAGATATTTTCATCATTGGTTAAAATTCATGCTCTTTGTGAGCTAGAGCCTACATATCCAGAAACTGTACATTTGTAGCTTTTTAAAACTGTGATTCATAGAATTCTAATTTATAAATCACCAAACATATGTAGAAAGATAATTGTATAGAAAACGACGTCAGACTCATTATACTCCAATTAACCTGACTTCCATTCAGAATCTTGTGCAGAACAGGAGATTAAATTTAGGACTTAATTTTTCTCATGTGCTCACAGATTTAACCAGAGAATGTGACTCTACTTTATATTAAAAATGTAATTTTCTGTGTTTACTCAAAAAGCAGTATTCATTTTATGATTAAAAATATCTACTCGCAAGGTTTCAAAACAAATCGAGTCTATTTGCTTCTTGTCCCCTGATGTATTAATATTTTCTCTGCGTAGTGCTTTAGAAAATATATGACCTAGAAAGCAGCCTAATTCTTGTCACAGCTGCAACCTTACCGATGCAGAAAATTTGGCATTTATATAAAATGAAGCCATCTCTAATGCTTTGTCCGCCCTTCTAGAATCCTTTTTGTTTAATCACTATGTTTAGAGCCTGTAAAAAGGGGACTACTTTCCAGAATAAGTGGATAGGAATGAGAGGATGCTGATGTGTGAATAAAACGGTGATATAAAAGAAAATTGATTCCCCCCTCCCCCCTTCGGCTGAAGTCTGAGGAGGTTGCTCTCCCTGTGGCTGATAGCTGGATGAGTCAGTCTCTGATTCGTAAGTTACAATCCTGACCCACCCCCAGACCAGGATTACCCCCGCTACACGTTTCCATGGTGCCCAGCTTCCCCATCCCATCCTAGCACATCATTGCCATTGCTTTTTGCGTATTCTTTTTTCTCTGATAAACGTACAGAGTCGGGGACAGTGCTGGGCTTCCCACTGACACACCAGCCTCTTGCACAGCGCTGGCACACATTGACCTGCCGTAAATGTTTGTTCCGTAAAAGAATGAATATGGTTTAACATGTGAGCTCCTTTCCAACGTCTTTTTTAAATAGAATATTGGAGCATCATTGATATTTAAAAAATCCCACATGTATTTAATTCATGGATACGATGTGATGAGTTTGAATGTATTCATACACCCATGATATTATCACCACGATCAAGGTCAAAAACCTACCTGTCACTTATGAAAGTCTCCTCTGCCCCCTCCTTTTTCGTAGTTAAGCATTCCACAGAAGGCTTAATGTAAAGCCTTTGTTGTTCCATCTTCTATAACTACTTGTAAGCACCCCTTCTTGTCTGTTTTCCATCTCTTTCAAATGTTGTACAAGCTAAATCATATATTTTTTGTTACTTTGAGGCAGAGTCTCACTATGTCATCCTCAGTAGAGTGCGGTGGTGTCACAGCTCACAGCAACCTCCAACTCCTGGGCTTAAGCGATTCTCTTGCCTCAGCCTTCCAAGTAGCTGGGACTACAGGCTCCTGCCACAATGCCTGGCTATTATTTGGTTGTAGTTGTCATTGTTATTTGGCAGGCCTGGGCTGGATTTGAATCCCCCAGCTCCAGTATATGTGGCCGGCACCCTAGCCACTGAGCTACAGGTGCCGAGCCACAAGTTAAATCATATTTGAAATAAGTCAAATGAATGGGGAACAAAGAGAAAGAAAAAAAGGATGCATACAGGAAAAGCACAATGATAGGGTCAGCCTCCTCGCATTCCACCACACTCACAAGCCCAAGCCCCAGTATCCATAGTCCTGTCATTCACCAGGTGACTCTTATCTTGAGTGACAGCTCTGGAGAAGGGAGGAGGAGGAGGATATTGAGTGCACATGATTGTAACATGACATCGGATTGTCTTACAAACAATTCCGACCAGCTGTAGAAGGTGTGCCCTAAACTAACTCCCTCCACTGTCCTGACCTTCTCACATAACTATGGGGGGCACCCCTCACTGTGGCAGGGGTTCTCCATCTCACAGGAGGGGGTAGTGGGAAGGGGAGGTGTGAATTCCACGGTGTCTGGGACTGGGGCAGAATGTCTCATTTTGGGCAATGTGGGTGGGATAGACGAAAGTGCAGATGCTGAAACTGAAGGAGCACCCAAAGCCAAAGTCAAGGCCCAGAATTCCAGCAGGAAGTCCAGACTATGGTCAAGTTGAATAATTTCAAAAGAAGCCATTGAAACAGGAGCATTAGGGCAGGTATCTAGGACATGGAAGCAAGCACAACCGAGTTAGGCAGTTGATGAGGTGGGGTCCCAAGGGGCTGGAGACTTCCTCTGGGCAGGGAGGCTGCTGTGCCTTTCTTGGTAAAAGTGGACAGAGGAGAGGCGCTGATTCCATGCATGTGGACTCTGAGTGGTCACCACTGAGGTTGCCACCCTTCCCCACAGTCCTGTCAGCACAATCCACAACTCCAGCATCCCACATGCTCCTTCAAAGACATCACACTGCTCTCTTCCCTTTTCTCTACTTCAGGAAAGAGAACTTGACCTTGGGCATTAACCTCCATTCAGTGCACTTGGCTGTGGCATCAGGGTGGCTGAATCTGCCATCTCTCAGATGAAGCTTGGGAGGGGTTGGGAACGGCAGGGCATGTAGACATTGTCTAGGAAGATTGGGGTCCAAAGGTGTTGCATTTTCCACTTCTTTTTTTATTATTAAATGATAGCTGTGTAATTGTGATTAATGCAAACATGGGGTACAGTGTAGTGTTTTCATACACAATTTGAAATATTTTCGTCAAACTGGTTAACATAGACTTTGTGTCATTTACTTAGTTATTGTGTTAAAACATTTATACTCTAGTTAGAAGCCCAAGTGCCCATTGATCCACGAATGGATCAATAAATTGTGGTATATGTACACCATGGAATACTATGCAGCCCTAAAGAAAGATGGAGACTTTACCTCCTTCATGTTCACGTGGATGGAACTGGAAAATGTTCTTCTTAGCTAAGTATCACAAGAATGGAAGAAAAAGTATCCAATGTACACAGCCCTATTATGAAACTATTTTATAGTTCTCAAATGAAAGCATTTCCCACTTCTCATGCAGAGGAGGCAATACTCATCTCTTTCCCACTGTCCACCTGGACCAAGCTTTCTTCAGCAGGGCAATGAACACAACCCAGTCTGTGGCTAACTTCTTCCAAGGAGGACTAAATTATTCCCTTCTCCAGGGACTGCTAGGATGTTTTCTTAAAACAACCAAACAAACAAACACATTATCAGCTTTCCCCATTGTGCCTCAAATCTTACCATCTTTGGACATACCTTAAAATACAAGCTGCCCTAGTCAACTGGATCTTTTCATCCTCATCCTCTCCTCTGATGGGTCCTCGAATTCTTATTTTTCTCCTTTAAACTCGCCACAACTTTCCATGTTAGAATTAAAAATTAAAAAACTCTCACCTTGGCCCTGGAGGCCCTAGACAGTTTGATTCTCCCTTATGTTTCTGACCACATCTGTGTGACAGTAACTGATTAACACCTGGCTCTCCAGGCGTGGTCCTGGCATGGCTGTTGGTTGGTATTTTCATTTATGTTAACAAGTTAAGACAAGAATAAAACAACAAAGATGTGTGTTGGAACTTCCCCCAGATGGTGTTGACACGAGGGACTTCTTTGCCAAATTGGATAATACTTTCCAAATCCTGGAAGAATTATTTTCTCAATTTTTTGTGCTATCCGAATGTAACTTGAAACGCTTTCAACTTCAATCTGGACAATTAACATTTTTCTCCACCTCTTTCTTAAGTCTGGACGATCAGCAAAAATTAAGTCAGGCCATGGTTTGGAGGATTTGCCAATTTCCACAGCGTCATTCGCCTTCTGTGGCTGATTTCAAGCTAACGTTTCAGCACCATTGCATTCAGGGATGGAAGGGGACGTGCAGTCGCCCACTAGTATATGGTATTTCTACTGTGTGGAAATAGTAGAAAATATTTTCTCCAGTGAAAATAGACTCATGGGCAGAGATAATGGTAAAATGCGGCAAAAGAATTAAAAGTGATGAGTTTTGTTCGCAATACGATGTGTTTAGTTCTAAGTTTATAAGATTTAATGTTTAATAACAGCCATGTTTAATGACTGGCAAAATTCCTGAAAATTCAACAACTGGGTCTCAGCCCTTGCACACCAGTCACCCCTGTCCTCTGCCTCAGTCCCCCTGTCCTCTTTGCTTGATTTGAACTCACTGAGCACTTTCCCAACTTGAAGAATTTGCACTTTCTGTTCTTCATGCCAAGAAAGTTCTACCTCCAGATACCTGTGTGTCTTGTTCCTATATTTCATTCCCTTCTCTGCTCCAACGTCACCTTCTCACTAAGGTCTCCACCGGCTGCCCCAGCTTTCCCTGACACCCCATTACTCTATCCCCCTTCTCATGCGTTCATGACTCGTAGCACTGATCTCTATGTGACGCTCTCTTATTGATTTGTTTACATTTTATTCTCTATTTATCACACACTAAAATGGAAGCCTTGTGAGGTCAGGGAGCTATACTTCAGTATAACCTTAATGCCTATGAGAATTTCTAGCCTAGCATAGAAGTTCAAAAGCTGTCTGTCAAATGTTTGGGGGTCAACTGACTACCTTATCTTCCTCCATGGGTTAACCAAAATCTGTCTTTGAGATCTTTTCACATGGGATGCTGTTCTTACTCACAAAAATCACCTGCCCCAGAACCACTTGGACTGAGAGATGCCATCAGCATTCTCCTCCCTCCCCAAGGTCTTTCCTGAATTCCTGCAGCTTTGAGTCATTCCATTTCCCTCCGCACCCACACGTCCCTTTGATCCTTGCTGCCATGGGCCTCCTGGTCATTCTCTCTCCTACATTGAAGACTTTCCTTCAGTATCTATGTGGATACCACCTTTCAAAAATAACATCTCAGCTCCCTCCTTGGATGGTATCAGTGTCTGATTCAATGACTCATATATCCTAAGCGCTTGATAAATGTTTCTTAAGTCATTGAATTAATGAGTTGCAACAAGTTCTCAGCTGGGAAGTGAACCAGTTATCTGTGGATCAGACCAGGAGACCCTGTGATGATGATACCAGCTGAGAGTTTCTCTCCAGCCTATGTAACTAAAGGGAGCAGCCATGTTTGCCTATCAGAAGCATTTACCTGATACATCAGTTAAAGTTTGTATCTGTGTATGAGTTTTAACCTACCATAAACTAGACACCCAAATAAAGGCAATAGTTCGATTCTGACTTTTCCAATCTCCTGACTTCGTTTTTTCTGATGGTGCCAGTGGAGAATGCAATCCCAAGTCAGTTTCTAAACATCCTTCATTTTCATTCTGAAACTTGCAACGCAAGGATGAGCAGAAGCCACTGTGGTGTTCTGGTTTCGTGCCTCTGACCTGGAATTTTTTTTTTTTTCTCCTCAACTCAAATACTCTCACTTGGCATTTGTAAGACTGACTCAACTGTTTCAGCATTCCCCAGGCAATAAAGATTAAATTAATTAAAAAACACAAACAGAGCTGGACTCTGACAAATAGAGCAACTAGACTGCCAATAAGCAGGGATTTGTGTTTTTATTCCTACAGAGCTCTGTGAATGTTTAATATTCTAATGCATCAGATTAGCCAGTCATTGACACCTACCACCAAAAGGACCTGAGCAAGTAGCAAGCTTTGGATTATTTTGTAGTTGGTGGATATAGGTTTATAAAGCATTGAATTCAATAAGAGTGCACACCTACAGCCCTAGCTACTTTGGAGCCTGAGGTAGGAGGAATGCTTGAGCCCAGAAGTTGGAGTTTGCAGTGAGCTACAGACCAGCCACTGCTCTCTAACCTGGGTGATAGAGAGAGACCCCCATCTCAAAACAATGACAACAAAAAAGAAGTTTCATATTTTTAAAATAAAATGAAGAAAAGTAGGAAATAAAATAAAACGAGGAATTTCGATGTCATATAAAATCTAGGGTAGCATCCACACTTCAGCCTCTTCTAAATTCCTGTTGAAAGAAAACTGAAGCTAGAGAAAAATGAAAATCTCCTATCTGCAAAAGCAAAGACTTTACAGACAAGCTAGTGACACAATGTGACGGCCATCTCCACTAGTGGTGAGACAGATATAAATGGGCTAAAAATAAAACATATCTATGCCTCCTGGCATGACTAAGTTTCTGGAAATAAAAAGCAGAAGGACATAGCTCCCCTGTCTGGCAACTCAGCTCTTCTTGTCCCAGCAGAGGAAACCCAGGGGCTTGCACCAGACACATGAGCTGCTGGTCTGCGGCCACTTGGGCGCTGGCGTGAGGCATGGAAGGAGCTCTCCTGCCCCCTCTGCCTCAGTGGATCTGCACCTGTCACGGGTGGACAGTCCCAGAAAACAACTGGGCAGAAACTGGAGGAGAGGTGTGAACTCCTCAAAGGACTGGGGCTCTGAGAAGTACATTCCATTCTAATAAGCATCTACCCAGTAGCAAAACGAGTGTAGAGTGTGTGAGTGTGTGTGAGAGTGTGTGTGTGAGTGTGTGTGTGTGTTGGGGGAAAAGCAAGCAGAATATTCCCCCCCCCCCCGTGAACACAGGCACGTCCTTCATTGGGTCCGAGTGACTTAAGAAGGGCAGACGGTGGGGGTGGGAGAAGTCACCCTTTGGGGGAGGAATTTAGTTGTAAACTCATCCATCCACCGGTTCACTGTCCAGGATTCTATTTCCTAAAGATCCTATGCATGGATTAAAAACCCTAAAAAAGATTGAAGACAAAAGTGTAGCAATGTGGATGGTGATCTGCCTATGGAATTTTCCCAATCGTTTAGAATGTATCACGGCCGTTCCTCAGTGTATGCGGGGATTGGCTCCTGCACCTTCCAAGTCAAACCGAATTGGCACATATCAAAGTCTGTACTCAGCCCTACAGGGGACCTCAGTGTAGAAAAAGCCACCCCTCTAAATGTGTGGCTTTCATATTCCCCAATACTGTATGTATTTTTTTTTTTTTTTGAGACAGAGTCTCACTTTGTCACCCTGGCTAGAGTACCATGGAGTCAGCCAAGCTCACAGCAACCTCGAACCCTGGGTTCATATGATTCTGCTGCTCAGCCTCCCAAGTAGCTGGGACTACAGGCCCCTGCCACCACACCTGGTTAATTTTTTCTATTTTTAGTAGATATGGGGTCTTGCTCTTTGTCAGGCTGGTCTTGAACTCCTGAGCTCAAGGGAATTTTCCACTTCAGCCTCCCAGAGTGCTGGGGTCCATATTGTATTTTTTGATCTGTGTTTGGTTGAAGAAAAGTCACCTGTAAGTGAACCCTTGAAGTTCAAACCTGTGTGGTTCACAGGCTTATCGTTGAAAACAGTAGAGACTGTATAACGCCAGTAGCATTTATGAGACACTCACAGATGACTTCATGGGGATGGTGGCATCTGAGTTTTGTCATGTTTGGAAAAGAAGAAGAGTTATAAGAGCAAAGTCTTTTCAGGGGATCGTGAGAAACTTGGGGTGTTGGGAAGATGAGGCTGGACAGTTGGGGTAGCACCTTAGTGCAGAGTGATGCACGAGGTTAGGAAGATCGACCCTTTCTTTTGAATAATGAAGAGCCCAGTGAAGATATCAGTTGGCAGACAGATTGTGACTAGGTTTGACTCCTGACATAAACAGGGTGTTCCCCTGCCATCTCTCACTTCCTCAGCCTGTGCCTATCACTCCCTGGTCACAGTCTTCCAGCAAATATCCAGGAATCTTCTGGGTTTTCCAGCTTTTCTCTGCTTTGGGGAAAGGTTCACTCTCCAATCAGACACCTTATTATTTAAGGTGTCTGGCACTTTCCCCCCTAGAGACATTTGCAATAGGAACGTTCTTCATCTCTCTGTCCCTCTTAGAAATATTTATTTAAGTTATATATTTACACATAAAAATACTTCAGCATAAATACCAAATAAGCTATTTAGAACATTTTTATAACAAATTCGATTCCATCCATAGTTTTTTCCCCATAAACATATAAACATATCGTGTCCTGTATATACATAGAGACACCTGTGTCCAGTCTTTGTCATCATTTGATTTTAAAAAATAGCATCGTATTATACACACTTTACTGACTGTTTAGTCCCATCAATCCCGGGAAACACCTCCAAATGAAGTGGTATAATTATAAGTCATTCTTTTTATCAACTGTCTAATTTCCCATGATTTCCACGTAGTGTCACACCATTGTCAATCTTTTTCCTGCTGATAGATGAATATTATTTCTAGCTTTCCATCACCACAATGCAGGAAGCACTCTTAGAAAGAGTGGCTGCCCTCAAAATGTATATACATTTTTAAGAAAGGAAAAATTTGTATTAAAATTATAATACTCAATATATACCAATAACCAAAGATGACTACAAGTCCTGTTCGAGCACCTCTTTTAATTGCAGACATCAAACATGACTTGAGTATTACAACTCAAATACAGTTTTTTCTTTTCTTGAAATGTGTGCTTATTTTTTGGGCACCCTCTGTACGTTTGTTTGTATGAGATAAACCCCCAAAGCAGGGTTACCGGGTTAAAGGATATGGTGATTATAATGGACAGGCAAGAGGCCAGATTGCTTTCCAAAAAAGCTCCCAAACTATATTTCTAATGACCTCCACAGATGTCCACCTGCAGTAGATATCACAGCTCTTTTTACTGTGATTGTTGCCGGCCTGAGGGTTTTAATGTGATATATTAATAGTTTTTAAAATTTGCATTTCTCTGACCCCTTGTGAATTTCAACACCCTCTCTCTCACATGGTATTTTTGCCTATTGGGTTTTGTACTTTGGGGAATTATTATTTATATTTTCTTTCCTAAATTTTTGTCCCTTCATAATCTTTCCTGATATAAGGGCTAGCTGATGGTCAGTTTATATGGACTTCCCTGACACAGAATCCCCAAGTACTATTAGAGTTTGAATTTTTTTTTGTTGGCAGTTTTTGGGGCCGTGTTTGAACCCACCACCTCCGGTATATGGGGCTGGCACCCTACTCCCTTGAGCCACAGGCGCCGCCCAGAGTTTGAATTTTTAAAACATGAGCTGATTCATCTGTGAGGGTCCCTCCCTTGAGAGGGTTAGTACCCTGCTGTCCTCAAACCAGACAGACTCCAAGCACAAGGATCGAGGTGAAATTCATTCTTCCCCACCACCACCACCCCCGCCATTTTTTTTTTTTTTTTGGCAAAATGGGGGAGGAAAATGCAAATTTTTGACTCCTGATATGCCTGCATGAGTCGGGTGCCTTATCAAGGAATGCAGGTGTGTAGCTGAAATTAGGTCTCTCCAGCTGTGTCGAATGCCACCTTTGAAAATGTAAACTAACCTGCAAACAAAACATCCCCTGGGCACAGGACAGGATCGACAGGATGACAGATGTGACTCTGAGCAGTCTCCAAGGACACTCTGATAGGGCGGCCTGTGTCTCTCTCCGTGATTAGTCGGCATCTGCGCTCACCATTCTAATCTATTCCAGCCAGCTGCGTGGGTTAGATTATTACCTAGTCAATATGGAGCACGGCCAACTCTGTCCTGCTTTGCAGGGGAGGCGCTGGCCATTATGCTGTCCTGCTGTACAGCCACCACCAGGGCCATTTAGTAAGTTAAAATGAGGTAGATTGCTTGATCTCCTTGTCCCTACAGAGAAAAAAAAATCAAGAAAACTCAGCTTGTTTCTATGACTAATATCATCTGATTTTCTATAGTTACTTTTTTTTTCTTTGCAGTTTTTGGAGAGGGCTGGGTTTGAACCTGCCACCTCCAGCATATGGGACCTGTGTTCTACCCTTTTGAGCCACAGGTGCCACCTAATCATCTGATTTTCTAAAGAGGAGTTGCAAGAGGGTTAATGCCTGCTGAGAGTTCTCTCCTGCCAGCGCCCCCCAAAATTCTCCATCCTCATCTGGCGTTAGCTGAAAACACAGGCTGCTCTCACTGGTTCTACCTGTCTGTTGCAAAGTATGTATTTTTAAGAAAAACACCTCTCTGTTTTCTGTTTCAGAGCAGTAACCTCTTTGACATCGTAATAATTAGAACCACCACAGATATTTAAGTGGAAATGTCCATCTCTACGTGTTGACAGGGACCCCGAATCGAATCAAGAGATTAAATGACTCACCCAATTACAAGGTGGCTAATGGCATGATCCAGACTCTATCATGGTGCCCCAGTATGAGAATGTTCACAGATGGTTTTCAGATGTGAAATCTCTAAAATTGCAGGAAAACTGGGTGAGTGTGTGTCTGCTTTCTTTATTTTGTAGGAAAGACTCTGGTTTTCAGCAGATTCCCAAAGGGTCCCAGGTAGGAGATGAGTTAAGAGGTCCTATCCTCTAACTTTGACTCAATCTGTATAAAAACAAAGTATGTCAATAAAACATGTACCTCCTAGTATTCTGAAATTTTAAAAAATGAGTTCCTACTCTACAAGGGGAGGCTGTAATATGGGTCAAAGCCAAAACCTCAAAGATACTCAACCGGGCCCAGACACCAGAAGGCATAGAAGTTTTGGTGGAGGCGCAAAGGAGATTTTAATTCTGTTTTAACTCTTGGTCTCATTTTCCATGTGGTCTTTTTCCATGATATGCTAAAATGGAACTCCAGTTGTACTGCATGGGGGACAGTCCTCCATTCTTCGATGGCTGAGGGGCTCCGTGGTGAGGCTCAGAGATGGAGGCCCAGAGGGGCAGCCTCCCCATGCTCTGCTTTGGTGAGGATGATCCAGAGAGCCAGGGAGACCAAGGACACAGAAGACAGCAGGCTGGATGCTTGTTTAGATCTCCCTGTCTCAAAGGAGTAGCAGAAACTGAGACTTCCGTAGTCCTCAGCTGGATTCACCAGCAGAGACCTGACTCAGGTTCAGGTAGGCTGACCCTGACAAGTTACAGGTGCACATTTACCCAGAGGGGCCCCTGTGGTTCCCAAAGGCTCAGTGCAGGATAAATGACTCAGTGGGGAACATGTTTAATATAACTAATGCACTCTGCTAGCGGTTATCTGGGGCCTCATTCAGGCACCCAGTAGATGCAGTTAGCAGGCCATGTGGGGAGAGAAGAGCACCAGCCCTGGGCCAGCTGCCCTGTCACTGAGAGAGGGGCTGTGGGGCCAACGTGGTTACTAGCTCTACGCGCAGCACAGACCAGGCTCCTGTCTCTGCCATCCCCGGCAGACCCATGGCTGTTTTTCCCTGCCTGCTGCCACCCACCCCTGGTGACCACAAACAAACAGAATATTGGTCCCAGTCACAGCTTCTGGGCTTCATTCCAAACCAAGGGAGAATTCTAGCAAGGTCCACTGCCCACGTTCCTCCAAATCCGTTCACCTCCCTCACACCCTGGCAAGCCTCCTTCACCAGCCAAACACACGCCCCTGTCACGGTCTGCATCTCCAGTGCTGTCAGCCCCTGCGATGGTGACCCAGTCACGGCC
The DNA here is from genome assembly GCA_963575145.1 of Galago senegalensis. Classification (NCBI taxonomy): domain Eukaryota; kingdom Metazoa; phylum Chordata; class Mammalia; order Primates; family Galagidae; genus Galago; species Galago senegalensis. The sequence goes on from CAUYTI010156552.1 coordinate 58,863, forward strand.
CCCAGGGCTCCCCAAGGGTGCTGGTGCTGCATCCTAATTCCAGTTCCAACTCAGCCTTCTCTCCCTCTCTCTCGCCACAAGCCTGGTGCCATCAGCCCCTGTTGTCCCTGACCAAAGGGTTTATGTGGCCTCCAGCTAACCTGCCCAGGCCATTCTCCCAGGATGGCCAAGGCGTCTTTCTTTCTAAAGGACAAATCTGATCCTCTCACTCTTCTGAATTCAGTAGGATAAAAATCCGAACTTCTTCAGGCCTGCAGGTGTCCTGTGCGTATGTTTTCCCCCCAGTTTCTCTTCTCCAGCTTAATATGACTCAGTCTCTTGTTTTCCAAGTTCTAGCCATTTTGTTTTTCTTCTGTATGTGTGTGCATTTTTTAAAATTTTTAGTTCTCAAACAGACTGAGTTGCTTCTCTCCTCGGAGGCTGTATACACAGTCTTCTACCTGAAACACCTGCCCGCTGCGCTCCCTCTCCTCCACACACCCCTGTGTGGTCTTAACCAACACGGCTCTCTGGAGGAACATCTTCCTCAAACTTGATACAAATTAGATACAACACCCACCCCCAACACACACACAGCTTCTTGCCACCTTGTACCTTTATTCTATGGCACTTAGCAAGGTGGTTATTGTTCCCTTACGATCATAAATTTATACCATAAATCCCACGAGCGCCAGGACTCACTCTTTCCGACACCTAGCACAGTACTTGCACGCTGCAGGTGGTCGACAGATTTTTGCACAGTGAGGTAAGTGGCTGTAAATACGTGAGGTGGGGGTGGGGGGATAAAGAAACTGCTCACTCTGCGTTTACCCCTAACCTGAACACCCGGACAGCCAAGTCCTTCTCTAGAACTGAAAGACGATTTCATTTCTTTTCACCGTATCTGAAGTTGAATTTTCCCTTTGCACATTTAACTTCACAGCAAGAGGAAGAGGCTTGAAAAGAGGATCGCTCTCCCGCAGTCTGTATAGAATGCTCTAAGTGATAAAAAGAAGTATAGCTTCTTTTTAGATTTGGAAAGCAATTTTTCACTGTAGCATGATGTCATTTATACAGCACCCCAAATCAGACATTTGACTTTCACAAAATAAATAGCCGAGGTTGGAAACTTCTAAGGCAGGCCCGACATGACAGCAATTGTTTCATTAGTCACTTGAACATTGTGTCAGCCTCACCGCTAGTGGCTTTACCCAATAAACAAGAAAGTCATGCCTGGTCGTATTTAAAATCTTGGATACACATTTTAAAGTCATTTCCTAGTACGTGGACAGCCAAGTTACGCTGCAGGTGTGTGACTGGAGAGGCACAGGATGCCTGAGACAGATTCTCAAAGCAAAGCACATTCGATCAGCTTCTGGATATTTTTTGCCCTGTTTTGCCCCTGGTTCCTGCTTCAAGCCTTACAAGGCTCCAAGTCCCCATGGCGTGGATGTTATGAACCTGTGGGTCTCTCGATTCTTTATGGTGACTGCAGCAATGGAAACACAGTAGATTTACTTTTCATGTAAGTAGATAACAGAAGTGACCTTCTACGAATCAAAATGTGACTCCCCCAAAGATGCTTATCTTTTTCCAAAAATAAATAGGTTTCATGAGCTTTTAGTCAGAACATGTTTAATTCTCAAACACTGCAATTCTTCCAACCCTCATCTCAGTGAATCTGCAGTCCACCTTCTCTTTGGTTCTGATTTTGGGGGTTTTTTTGTTGTTGTTGTTGAGACAGAGTCTCAAGCTGTCACCCTGGGTAGAGTGCCATGGCTTCACAGCTCACAGCAACCTCAAACTCTTGGGCTTAAGTGATTCTCTTGCCTCAGCCTCCCAAGTAGCTGAGACTACAGGTGCCCGCTGTAATGCCCAACTATTTTTTTTGGTTGTATTTGTCATTGTTGCTTGGCAGGCCTAGGCTGGGTTCACCCCCCAAGCTCTGGTGTCTGGCTGGCACCCTAGGTACTGAGCGCCTTGATTTTGTATTTTTTTTCTTTTCCTAAATGTTGTATCTTTAGCTTGAAAATGCCTCAAGGTCTTTTTTTTTTTTGTAAAGAAATTAAATAATTAATTCAATATATTTAAAAATTCTATTTTCTTTTATACTTGTGCAGTCTGATACCTTTTATGTAGATTTTAAAGATACACATGCACAAAATAATAAACAACACCGATAGAGGTGTATATATGAGGTAAAGATGCAAAAACACCCATGGGAAGGACACACCAACTTCAGGAGAGTGGAGACCTCTTGGAAAGGAAGGAAGGAAGAAACCAGCGGGCTGATGATCATGATTTAGTTTCATACGTGGAGCACTTACTGTGAGATTTGGAACACTGCAAGCAGATAGGGATAGTGGCTGCCTCCCAGAACCCAATCTGGAAAAACTCCAGAGGGGAAAGCAAAATTGATCGAGCTGATTAATTAACTTAAAGGCTGGCAGGAACCCTTGGAGACATTGGAAGAGAGTGGGTCTGTGTGGGAGCTAACTGTAGGCCAGAACAAACGGGGCCAAGGGGAGCCGAGGGAGAGGCAGAGCTCTTTGGTTGGACTCTTGTCTCTCTCCAAATTAGCTCAAACAGAAAAGCCCAATCACCACTTGGAGAAGGAAAGCCTGAATTTCCAGCCTGGTGCTCAAGCCAGGGGACAGGTGGTTTGCAAGTGGAGCTCAAGTTGGCAGATGTGGAAGAGTAGATTGCAGAGAGTACCACCCTGGGGAGTCGACACCCTCTGGGAGCACACACTCCAACTCCAGAATGTGGTTGGAGAACCAGCACAAGTCAAAGCACAATTTGTGAATTTAAAGTAAACAGAAGAAACAGTCATCAAGAAGATAGAGGTTAAGCATTCCTAATTCAAAAATCCAACATTCAAAATGCTCCAAAATCTGCCACTTGTCAAGCATTGACACAATGCCACAAGTAGAAAATTCCACACCTAACGCCTTTGCTTTGTGATGGTTCAATGTACACAAAGTGTTTCATGCTCTAAATTATTTACAACATTGTATAAAGTTACCTTCAGTCTACAGGTATAAGGTGTATACTAAACAAAGATAAATTCTGTGTTTAGGCCATCCCCAGGGTATCTCATTATGGATATGCAAATATTTTAAAATCTGAAAAAAAAATCTGATGGGCCCCAAGCATTTCAGATAAGGATACTCATTCTGCATTGGTAATTTAAACCAGGTGCAAAAAGTTATAAAGGAGAAGAATTGCACGTTATTATTGTGATAAGAAGCTCGGGAGATGGATTGAATACCAGATAGGATATAGGCAAAGGTGAGCTAATAAATGGGAAAACATGGCAGGGAATTCTCCCAGAAAGAGAAAAAAATACAAAGAGAAAAATATAAAATAATTGTTAAGAGAGAGGGAGGATAGCAAAAGCTTCAGAAGAAGAGAAAAAAAATAAATGAAAGAGAGTGAATTTGGGAAGAAATAATAATTGAGAATTCCCTATTCTAAGGGAAGGAAGACCAGAGGTTGTGAAAGGACTTAGAAAGTACCAGCAGAATAGATAAGAAAAACCCACCCGGTGTTAAATTTAGGGCCATCAAAGTCAAAGAAAATTTCTTTGAGGGAAAAGTAACAAAAATCAAATTGATGTGATGCTTTTTGGCAAGGTCATTGGATCACATTAGCCTAATAGTTTCGACATATTGAATGAAGGGAAACAACACGTTTGGACCTAGAATGGTTTCATCCACTTGACATTTTGCTTAAGTGCAATAAAAATATTCTCCAGCATACCATTGTCTCAAAAGGATGAAGACAAAGACTGTCTTTGAAGCCACTCTTGGAGGAAGGATTCTAGCCCAGGGGACGGCACCAGAAGGCAGAGACGTCTGCTGAATACAGGAAATCAAGGTGTGGAATAACTGAAGACTGTGGTTTTCTAAGGGAGCACTGGCACACAGAGGAAGGCCAAGGAGAACAGTTTGGATGAACACTGAAAACAGAGCGACAGGAATCAGAAATGTTGGATTTCCATGGATGACCTCTGCATTTCTACCACGGTGCTAGCTAGATGCGTGGTTACCAAACCTCGAGCAACTTAGATTGGCTTGAAAGTAAGGATTCCGTGGGCAAGAGGATGGAAAAGATGGGATCAGCCAATATGGGGAGGGGCGGTTGTGCTATCATTTTAAAATTTATACTATTTTGATAATTTTTTAATTTGTTAATCTGAGACATAACCTTACTCTAATACTCAAGCCATCATGTCAGAGACAACGGCAGTTGTAATTGATAACTGCTATGGATACCCTGAATTCCTTTCTCCCTTACCTAAATTTTGAACAAGTAAGTACTAGGGGGTAGTCTCATAGTATTTAATCTCAAGCCAGTAGTATAAACTCAAGCTCTATTATTGAGAATGATTGAGTTCCTTCCAGAGAGTCATCCCTTAGAACACTATACTCTGTTCTTTTTTTTTTTTTTTTTGCAGTATTTTTCTTGGCCGGGGCTGGATTTGAACCCACCATCTCCAGTATATAGGGCTAGTGCCCTACTCCTTTGAGCCACAGGTGCCTCCCCTATACACTGTTCTTATTTAATCAGGTTTCCAACCTAGGGCATCAGATCTAAAGTAAAGCTGTCAAATTGGTGTGGTCATTACAATATGACTTCATCCTCCAGCTCTAATTTTTACAAGATAGGGATGTCCCTGGAGATGTTCCTCAAGCCAGAAAAATAATACCTTTGTGCCATGTATTTGTACCAAGTTTTTGATGCCATAGAGAAAGGCAGAATGTAGTTTTAGACCATAGCACTGAAACAGACTATTCATATTATCTAAGCCCGATTTCTTTTTTTTTTCTATTTCCAGAATATTCTGGGGTTCAACTCTAAACTCATATTCTTGTTAGATGTTCTTTTAAAATACATTTTATTACTTAAAAAGTTCAAGATGAGAAAGAAGCTGAAGTTAATATTAACCTTTTAACATTTCCGTTCATTCCCTTAAATATTTTTCATTCATTCTATTATGAAGCAATATTATGTATTCACATGCACATTCTCTTGGTCGAGTTTCCATCCCAATATCTAGTCCTGGGATCTTGGAGGTCTCATCTGACTTCCTTAGACAGTATATCCATTAGAGGGTGATGATTATCATCTGTCTCCTTGAATTGCTGTGTGGATAAAGTGAGAAGAAGCAGAGAAGGATTTAACTCCATGTCTTGTCCTTGGGAAGTATTCAGTTAATGCTTACTATCATTAATACCACATATAACTAGTACTTACACATAGATTATTGATGCAAGTAAGACTTTCTGGGGAGTTCGTCTAATGGTTCAAATTTCTCATGAATCTCTTCACCAGCCAAACCTAAATCAGTGACTATGGCCAAGGTTATATTCAAAAACATGCCATTTTCTATTCCAAAGTAGACATTCCTATACATTATAATCACCTTGAAGATTACCAAGGAAGAAGAGTTACTGGAAACGAAGTCATTTAAATAGAATATTCTCTCTTTTTAAAATTAAGATGTGATTAATACACAAGGAAAAGTACAGGTTTTAAGTATTCAGTGCAAAGTGTTTTGACAATTGTATATATCCCTGTGATGAGATATAGAACATTTCTGCCTCCCCGTGAAAAATTCCCTTGTGGGGTGGCACCTGTGGCTCAAAGGAGTAAGGCACTGGCCTCATATGCTGGAGGTGGTGGGTTCAAACCCAGCCCCGGCCAAAAACTTCAAAAAAAAAAATTCCCTTGTGTTCCATCCAGTCAGTTTCCTGCACTTTCAAGCGTTCCTCCCACAACTGTGAAACACTCCTTGCTTCCCATCTACCTGGATTTGTTTTGCCTGTGTTTGGATTTCACATACATGGACTCAGACAGTCTGTACTCTTTTTTTGCTTAGCATAATGTCTTTGAGATTCATCCCCACCGTTATACATATCCTCCATGATACTTTCAATTATTCAAATTTTAGCAAGTGGAGAGAAGAGAGTCAAAAGGGCAAGCAACATAGATTTGAAAGACTTGACTTGAAATTCTGACTCTTTTAACTTGTGCGACCTTGCACAAATGATGTAATCGCGGTACCGGTTCTTTGGACAAATCTCTCTAAACTTCAAGTTCTTGAACTTAAAATAATTCTAAAAGGACTCATCTCATAAAGTTACTGCCACGGTTGAGATAGGGAGAACATGGTGTCAGACACAGAACTTGTTCAATAAAAGGCTTGCTGAATCTGAGCAGGTCAAGCCAGTTACAGATACTGACTAATCACATCTCTTTAATGACCAACCACAGCAAAGATGGAAACCAGCAGGAATTGGTTTGCTCCATCACACATGGTGATGATCCAGGCCTATTTTCTCCCCCTGAAATATGATTCCAAGGTTTAAAAGATACTATATGTAAGAGAATATAATCTCAAAATGAAAACAAACAAGTAATTAGACATACTAAACCATCAGCAAGGCTTGCTCTGGGAACTCTCCTGTGTAAGGCTTATCGGTAGACTTGGTGGTGTCAATGCTGACCTTTTCTAGTTGTCTTTCATCAGGGAAGATGGAATTAATTTTAGAGGTTTTAAGATAGGCACTCTTGTTATATTAAAACATCATGGCATTCTTTATCAAAATGCTACAACTCAAGCACAAATCTTTTTTAAAAGAATAAAGCAAAACCACCATATATAGACACATGGAAGTGAAACTATAACCTAAAAACCATTTTCCGCCTGTTTTAATCAACTCGGGGAAATTCTTCCCATACACGTTAATTATTATAAGACGTGGAGAATTAAACAGCTGAACAATAATTTCCCATTACTTCCAGAAATATGGGGCCTTGGATTGCTGTCAGGAGCTACTTAGGGAGTGAGCAATCTTTGAATTCATTGAACATTTTTGCTACCTTAGAACACGCTGACACTTGGTTATCATCTGGTTTGACGTGACAATGGAGATTGCCCTTTAGTTGAGACATTTCTGCACTGATTAAGCTTGGACTGGGCAGCTTTTGGTGAAAAAGAAAAAAAACACTGAAGCATTCATCTTTCTTCTCCTGGTGACTTTTACATGAATAGAAACAGATAATGTAAATTACCTGCCCTCCTAATACTTCCAAATAGGGTTGACCTTATAAAAATCTAATTATAGCATACATCTATCAGCTATAATGAACCCATTAGGAGGCTGTAACATAAAGAAATATATGAAAGTAATTTCTTTCAAATAAGTTGTGCAAAGTTAAGGAGAGTATATATATATATATATATATATATATATATGTGATTAAAATAATACTTTGTCTTCATAGTATGTCAGAGTTCACATGCATTTTTCCATTTATTTATGCAATAGGTAAATTACGATCTATTCTGTGTAGATGAAGAAACTTGGATTAAGAGTTTTGTAATGACTATTACTGGAAGAAGTGGTTCTTTTTTTCTAGGTGTTATTTACTGCCTCAACTTTGTATGGCCTCTTATCATTTAGGAGACATTTACATAAACTTCACCTGCTGAAGCAGAAACTTAAACCACTTTTATCCAAAAATAAAGGAATTCGTGGACTCCCATAAGCAGGTAACCAGCATGCCTGGATCCAGACTGGATCTGCCTCTTTCCATCGCTCAAATCAGCCCCTGGGCTGGTCCTCAATCCCTCCCTCTGCACGGGGACCTTCTCCGCACGGCTATCACCCCAGTATCACTCCTTCCAGCACTCAGATCACCAATGTAGTGGGGGCAATCTTCCTCATTTGCTCCAGGTGAAAACACCTGAGGCCCAGGTTGGGCCACATGCCAATTCTTGAATCATTTCCTGAGACCTGAGTTATGGGAAGCTCTGGTTGGCCATGGAGGATCCCGGTCTCATTGTGCAAGTAACTTCCACGATGCACTTAAATTATGTCGATTAAAAAAAAAAGTAAAGAAAAAGAATATACTTACTGTGTTTTGAACTTCTTTTGAAAACTAGTCTATAAATGATCTTTAAAATTTTTCACAGCACACCAGTTGAAAATCACTGCTCTATACCCATGGAGGGGTGGTTTTTCTTTTGCCAGTTTTCCCATTACCCCTGTAACGTAAGAAGAATTCAGACACTTTATGCCCTCCTTTGTGTCCATACTGAGCAAGGCAAAAATTTACCCTCATTATCATTGTTAAAGTATATCTGTCAACCTGATAGATTTTCTTCTGTAAGATGAACTGCTTTCATTCATCTACGGAGGATTAATTTTAACCTTATCTTCTTGATCGCAAACGTTATTCATAAAAATACAAAGAAATAACCATGTGCAAATAGTATTCAGATTGCCACAGAAGAATAAAGGAATTTATTGTACCCTATGTCTATCAGTTTCCTTTTTGCTAAAGAAAGTGGCCTGAGGCCAAGGTAAATTCTAGCTTAGTGGTTTAAAATTGGCCTTTTGGTTTTTATCAGCTTCAGAACAAGCAGTTTTCACCCACTTTTTACTTTATGTTGAATTTCTCTTTACTTTTTTGGCCCACTGAAGTGAGATGACAGCTTAGGGAAAACCAAACAAGAGCCACTCGCAACCTGAATCCAATTTGTAAAAAGCTTCTTTCCTTCTCTATCTAGCCTTGCCTTCTTTCTCATAATCTGCACATGGACCAAATGACCCCATAGGTCAAAAATGCATTACCAGTGGTATGTGTAAGAGCCATCTGTGTTTAGACAGGTGATGTCCCATTCCTCACTCATGGGCTGACATTCTGGGTTAAAGGGATTTTCTTAGCCTTTTCTGTTGAGAAGGCTTCATAGAGGGTGGCTTTGGCCACCATGACTCCACTAGCTCTCAACTCTACAGCACCGGGTTGTATGGACACTAAAATATTATTTTGATGGCTCTGCTCCCGTAGCTCAGTAAGTAGGGCACCGGCCACGTACACCAAAGGTGGAGGGTTCAAGCCCGGCCCTGGCCTGTTAAACAACAATGACAACTGCAACCAAAACATAGCCAGGTATCCTGGCAGGCACCTGTAGTCCCAGCTACTTGGGAGGCTGAGGCAAGAGAATCACTTAAGCCCAAGAGTTTGAGGTTGCTGTGAGCTGTGACACCACAGCACTCTACCAAGGGGACATAGTGAGACCCTGTCTCAAAAATAAAAACATTATTTTGACGTAATTTTACTTTTTAAAGTAATATTTATAAGGCAAAATGCTTCAGGGTGAAGAGCATAGGTTTTGGGGGTAGACACCATGAAGTCAGTGTTTGTTGAATATAATAAAATGAACAAATGAATGAACAAAGAGACCCGGGGTAGGATCTGGGTTCTGCCACCTGCAGCTGATTGTGGGATAATTACTTACTTATCATAGCTTTCATTTCCATCACATTGTTGGAGGATGACATGAGATATAAGTGTGGGAAGCACTTACTAAGCTGTACATAGACGCTCAATAATCGCCTTGCTTTGACACGATGCTCGTATTTTCCGCAGGCTTCACAAACACTGCAAGAAAAAGTAGTTACTGTTCACTGCAGTGTCGGCCAAGATAAAAAAAATTTCTTCCCAGGCTGTGCCTTCTTCTTTAGACTTGTGCCAAATGTTCGCACGCTAGAGGGGGCGTGGCAATTGTTACAAAATCAAAATGACACCAGCAGAGGGAAAATTTTCCTCCCCCAGAACAAAAGACTGGCCTCACTAAAGCTGAAATTGCACCTTCACTACAGATCAATTTAAACAAAGGTTATTTGTTGAGGGCCACGTGCTGAGAATTTAAAAAAAAATCTAGGACTTGGAAAGGAGGATACGCATTCATTCACATTCTTTTCACCAGGCTTTCTGCTTTCGGTATTTGCATATACCCTAAGAAGCATCTCTCCCATCAATCGAGAGGCTTGATTGATCTCTGGAAAGATTATTCATGTCAAAATTTCCTGTCTCAGGCCCAGGAAAATCTGGAAATTCTCCAGGAACTTGTTTTCTTTTGTGCATTGCTCCCTCCCCTCGTTAGATCATCTTGGGCTACGGTCAAGACTGAACAGTCATCCGAAATGTAACCCACTGGACGGTTCTATCCTATTTTGAATTCAGGGCCTGTTGCACTGCAGCAAGCAACAAGCTCATGCTTAGGAGAGGAAATGAGCAAACGCAAACATCCTGGCTTCTTTCTGAGCTGAAGAGCTGAACAGGGCAGGCAGCTCAGCCAGCGCGGCTTGAGTCTCGGCAGCAGAGGGACTTGGCCTCCCTCCTTTGCACTGCAGTGTATTTATGAGACTGGAAAACTGATTAAATATCTGCAAGGCATAAGGAAAGAGCGTGTAGCAATCTGTTTCCCAAAGACTGGTGGTTTCATAGACCTGAAGAAATTTCTAGGAGCAGAAAAATAAAAATAAAAAAACAATTACGCATGCTTAGGATTTGGCTGCCAGCGTCTGAGGCAGGCGGGCATAGTTTTCTCTTAATATTTGCATATTTGCAGGATACATCAGGAAAGGCAATGCAACATCCGTGTAGGCAGATATTTGGAGAGTCACAGCAGGATGGCACAGGGGTAACAGACTCCAATGTATACAGGACCAAGCTGAGGACTGGATTATGTCATTCAAACTGAGCATGCGCACTTCTGGTGTCAAATGTATACAGGACCAAGCAGAGGACCCGATTACGTCATTCAAACTGAGCATGCGCACTTCTGGTGCTTTGTTTCAGAATAGTGTCTCAAGATTTATCCTTTGCCAGAGTTATGTTCTGTTCTCATATACACAAGTCAGAATATTTTTTACTTACACTAAAATATGTACTATCTCCCATTTTGCTCGAAAGCCCTGACCCTCTCAATCTGTCTTGAATTTTCTCTTGTGATAGAGACATAGCTGTAATAGTGATAACATTTCCTCTTAGTTCTGATATAAGAAATATGGAAGGCCATAGAAACTCCAAGAATATAACAGCTACAAATTTAGAATGAGAGAGCATGTTGCATCCAAGAACGTTGTGAAGAAAGTTAAGTACACTCTTCTCTCAATTTCCATAATCTGACAAATTCATTCAAATGTACACATAAAATACATTTTATCTCTGTAGGTGAATTAGAACCAACTTAAGATCTAGCGGTGCATTTGAAAAATGTTATGTAAAATGTGAAGAAACATCAGATTGAAAATTGCAGCGTGTCTAACATCCCCACTAAATGCCGATGCTACTTTTAATCTCTGGGACAACCAGAATTGTCTCCAAGAATTTCTGATACATTTTCTGGACAGAGAGGATTTTTTGGTTGTTGTTATTTTGTTTTGTTGAGTGCTATGGACTGAATGTTTGCGTCCTTCCCCTGCAAATTCAGATGGTGAAGCCCTAAACCCCAAGGTGACAGTATGTTGAGGAGGGCCTTTGAGGTAATGAGGGTGCAGCCTCTCATCAGTGTCCTTCTAAGAAAAGCCAGGAGAGGGCGCTCTTCTTTTTTCTCTGCTGTGTGGAGGCAAGAAGGCAGCTGTTCACAAACCTGGAAAAGAGGCCTCACCAGACACTGAATCATCTAACAACTTGACCTTGGACTTCCCAGATTCACAAACTGTGAAAAACTAAGGCTTGCTGTTTAAACCACCCAGTCTACAGCATTCTGTTAAACAAGCTGGAAATGACTAAGACATTGAGAATCATGGGACTAGAACATTTCTCATGTCCCTTCCCATTCTTTAAGATGTAATCTGCAGAAATGGCTACAGGGCCTGATAAGAGAATATAAATTCATAGTCAACTCAGGGCTGAGTGTGTTCAGAGGGACCACATTAGAGAAGCCAAAACTTGGTGAGGTTCCAGGTCTCTAAGAAAAGACAGAACACAAGAAACAGAGTATATGAAATCAGCCCTAGAACAGGGGTGTGAATCAAGGGCCCACTGCTAATGAAAACAGGCTGCTAGATTATCTTCTGGAGGCTCTGAGTTTGCCTGAGGCAGACACTACATACCTCCTGGGGATTTGCTCAAGGATTCTGAGTGACTGAGAAAAGTTAATGAGCTCAAAAAGCTACGAAGACCTTGATGGTGTTAGATTGAGGACACAGGCCACCACAAATGGGAACAAGACAAGTCCCAGTTCAGTCGAGGGGACAGTACCACTTTATCAACATCTCTGTGAAAACAGCATCCAGCAACCTTAAAAATTAAGGATTTAACAGTAATTTTGTGCTCTGTATTCTTCAGTGAACAGTTTTTTCATCAAGAGCCCCTAATTATCAATTGCTTTAAAACAACCAACCAACCAAAGGTTTCACTGTGCAACGAGTGAGGCCACAACTGGGTTAGCCCACCTCCAGATCACCATCTGCATCTCTCCCGTTCCCTCCTCTGTGTGATGGTTAATGTGCTTTAAAAATACATCACTCCAATTCTACCTTCTCTACAGGGTGTGATTACATGAACAATCTTGTCAGTTCAAAGTAGATGTTCTCTCCGCAGCAGGCAGTCAGCCCTCCTTTCTCTCTGGATTTTCTCCCAATTTTTTCAACAGCTTCCCTATGTGAGATCTAGAAATGGAGACAGGTCCTCATGGAATGAGTGTTAGTAAAAAGGTATGTTTTCTTCCCTCAAGTTCAGCGTTCCCTTTATTGAGTCATCATTGCATCAGCTAAAAACAAAATATTGTACCACAACAAAACATTAAAGTCCAGTGCAATATTAAAGAGCAAATACAGAGGTAAGCTGTAACAAACCAGACAACACACAGAGGTGGCCAACAGAAGGAACTAGGCCTATTGTGCTGGTACTTACATGTGGTGCACATCTGTTCTATGAAAATTAGATCAGCTTCAGGAGGTGGTCAATGCAGGGTGGTGGTCAGCATTGAGGTTCTACTGTGTAATGAGCTTGCACCATTGACAATGATAGACAAATGAGCCTTTTGATGATCAGAATGCAAGGTTCCTTCCAACTCTAAGATTCTTAGACTTCTTTTAGTTTTTGGCTGGGGCTGGGTTTGAACCTACCACCTCCAGTATATGGGGCTGGAGCCCTACTCCTCTGAGACACAGGCACTGCCCAGAAGTCTAGGCTTTTAGTATACCTGTCACCTCAGTAGTATACATGGCACCCAAGAGGTAATTTTTCACCCTGAATTTCCCTCTGACCTCTGAATCTCCAAGTGCACTAAGTCACTCTGTAGGACCCTACCCACCTATTGCTTAGCTCCTACTTATACTTGAAAACATGTAGTATTTAGTTTTTTGTTCCTAGGTTATTTATTTCATTCCTTTGGATGGCTGAGTGGTCCTCCACGGTGTACTACTTTCTTGCAGGTTTTTTTTTTTTTTTTGGCTAAGGCTGGATTTGAACCCACCACCTCCACTATAGGGGGCCAGCACCTACTCCTTTGAGCCACAGGCACCACCTGGTGTACTACTTTATTTATCCCTTATGGGACACCTGGGTTGATTCCACATCTTTGCAGTTGTGAATTGTGCTGGGTGGGGTAAATACACAACTGGAGGTGTCAATGTTATAAAATGACTTCTTTTCCTTTGAGTAGATACCCAGTGGTGGGACTGTTGGACTGAATGGTAAATCTGCTTTTAGTTCTTTGAGAAATCTCCACACTCTTTTCCACGGAGGTTGTAGTAATCTACATTCCCACCAACAATGTACCAAGCAGTCCCCTGAGTTATAAATCTGCCTTACATACCACTCACACTTATGAATGGTGAGTAAATCCCTGAGTTACAAACATTTGACTGCTCTGGGACACTCATGAGGCTATTATAGATAAATACATCTGTTCCAACTGATATACAAATTCAACTTGATAACAAACCTTCAGAGCCAACCAGGACTATAGGTACATCATTCCCCTTTCATCCCCCAGGCCAGCATCCATTGTTTCTTTTAATAATGACTATTCTACCTATCCATGAGTGTGCTATACTTTTTCATTTGTTGGTGTCATCTGTGATTTCTTTCTTCAATGTTTCATAGTTCTCTTTTTTTTAATTAAATGTTAGTTGTGTACATTAATGCAATCATGGGGTACAGTATGGTGTTTTCATATACAATGTGAAATATTTTCATCAAACTGGTTAACATAGCCTTTATGTCATTTTCTTAGCTATTGTGTTGAGATGTTTATATTCTACTTTTAGAAAGTATTAAAATGTCCATACTAAAAAAAAAAAATAATAATGGCTATTCTGGGGTGGTGCCTGTGGCTCAAAAGAGTAGGGCGCTGGCCCCATATGCCGGCGGTGGTGGGTTCAAACCCAGCCCCGGCCAAAAACTGCAAAAACAAAAAAAAGTGGAAAAAAAAAAGGCTATTCTGAGAGGGGTAAGTCATTTGAAGAAGTGTGTTTAAACACCAGAGAGATTGCTTGTACGAGAGAGATTGCCTGTACGAGAGAGAGGAAGTGTAATCTTTAGTGTAAGGTTTCTGAGAAGAGGTAGGAGAAACTTCTCAAATAAGAAAACAGGCTGCAAAAGGAGATTAGCAGAATTCCTCTTCTGCTTGCTCTGTCCTCCTCCCACCTTCCTGTACTTCCCTCCACCTTCCTTTCCATCACTCTCACTTCAAGACCCAAACACGTCGTAGAAGGATATTTGGACCTCGGTCGGTCATTATCTACCTCACATTTTTAGTTTTCGGCAACTTCAAGGGTGCTTCTAACCTGTCTTAGAATAGTGTTAGACTTGACTGGAGTTGTTAATAAAACATTATATACAGCAGCTCTCATCAAATAGGGAATACGATGTTCTCTCCAACTTGCAAAAATAGATTTCATTCTGGACTCATGGCGTCCAGGCTCTGTCACAAAATTTCAAGCTGGGTTGAATAGGAAACTAGAAAGTAACCCTGTCCATTCTTCCACCTCTCCAGTCCCAGTCCATACTTGGACGATAGATGACATCTGAGTACACATGATCGACTCAGTCTTTTGCAGTTACCTTGAGAGTCTGCCCACCATAACCAGTCATCCCCAGATGACAACAAAGAACAAGGTCGGAGCTCACAGAGCCTGAGTTCATCAGGCTCAGTCATCGCTCCAGCCTCTGCTGCCTGCCCCAGGACAGGGCCTTGTGCTCTGATATATGGATCTTCAGCTTGTGAAGGACATTACATAAATCTTCAGACTCAAGTTTGTCTAATAAGAGCCTTCATCACACATTCATTTCACAGGAAACCTCTGGATTTTTATGTCTGTCTCACAGCGAGGTCACAGGCATCAGATAATACCTGCAGGTGTAGCTGCCCTCCCCTGCATGGCTGCACCCAGCCGGGGATAAATGTCTCTTGCCTCAGTGGCTGGTGGTATTTTGTATAACACTTGGCTCTCATTTATAGCCTCTTTAATTTTTCTTCTTTGGAGTAAATCAATTTTCCATTAAATTCAGCCAAGCCATATTAGATGCTAATACATGTTCGGTACTATTATAGATCCTGCAGGAACATAAAGTTTCATTTACTAGCCTGCGAGTGCCTCTGGGCAGAAACCATGTCTCCTTGTATTCTGATCTCCCAGCAGAGTGCTGGTGCATGGCAGGGGCTTCATAAATATAACTCGCATTGAACAAAAATGAATTTGTCTCAGCAAATCATCTTTTTCTGTTTTGAAACAGAGTCTCACTATGTCACCCTGTGTAGAGTGCTGTGGCATCACAACTCACAGCAACCTCAAACTCTTGGGCTTAAGTGATTCTCTTGCCTTAGCCTCCCAAGTAGCTGGGACTACAGGTGCCCAGTGAAACACCAAGCTAGTTTTTTTCATTGTTGCATACCTGCCAACTTCAGTGTATGTGGCTGGCGCCCTACGCACTGAGTTACGGGTGCTGCCCACAGCCATCATCTTTAGATGAGTCATTGTCTCGAAGGAGCCTGTAGGCAAATCCAAAAAATGAATTGTAAGTCAAGGCAGAACGTATTAAGCTTTCAACACAGAGACAGATGAAGTGTTCTGCGGGATAACATCGGGGCAATAACAAATGAGAGGGGTTAATTCTAAAAGGCTTCTTGGAGGAGATGGTAAGTAAGGTGGTCGTGAGGAATAGGGATCTGGTGGAAAGGAAGAAGAAGGGAAGTAAAAAGTAGAACAGAGAACATTCAAGACAGAGAGGATGGTCTGAAAGAAGGCACTGAGGCTTTGGAGGTACGAAGTCGGGACACACAGGTAAGCGTCAGCGCTTGGGCTGCCATAACCAAGCACTACACAGCGGCATTTTTGCATACCGGATTAAACAACTGACATTATTTCCTCACAGTTCTGCAGGCTGGACGTTTGAGATCAAGGTGCTGGCAGGGTTGGGTCCCCTGGGGCCTCAGCCCTTGGCTTGGGGACAGCAGTCTTCTCCCCGTGTCCTCACGTGGCCATCCCTCTGTGTCTGTCCTAATCACCTCTTCTAATAGACGCCAGTCAGACTGGATTAGGGCCACCCCATGACCTTATTTTACCTTAATGACCTCTTTAACGATCCTATCTCCGAACACAATCACATTCTGAGGGACTGGGGGTTAGGGCGTTGACATGTGAATTGTAAGGGGGCACAATTCAGCCTATAGCAGGTGCCATTGTGTAGGAGTTATGCACACAGGTTCTGGAGCTCCAGTCCCTGCTTTGCCTCTTACTGTGTCTCTATGACCAAGCTACTTAAGCTGCTGTGCACCTCAGTTTTCTCAACCACAAAATGGGATAACAACAGTCTCCGTCTTCATAACGCTGTGGAGAGAACTACATGGGTCCCTGCATGCACTTGGCACATATAGATGGTCCATAAACTGTAGCTATTGCTGCTACTGGGACAGAAACTTAAACATGAGATAGAAAGGCTCAGAAGCTGCTTTCCAAGTTCATCTATTCTTCTATGTAGGACGATGATCTTGAGAAACCTAGTCAGTCAACAAAATCTTAAGTAGTGTTTGCGACTCAGCTCACCTCACCAGGGTTCAGGTTGGGGTTTTTTTGTTTATTAAACAAGAGGTTTGACAAGATTGCTTGTCAGTCCTTTTCCGTTCTGAAGTTCCATGAGTGCGTTTATCACACACAGATTGAAACGTTAAGCTCAGCGTAAGGGCAAGAGGGACACAAAGACAGAGAGAGGACGGCAGCAAGTCATGGGAGGCTCCGAGGGCCACGGGGAGAGCTGGTATTCCAAGGAACAGAGTACTGTTGTGAACTACTGAATGAAGGAACAGCCCGACAGGTTTCTGGTTTAGGGAGAGGATGTAAGGGATACGAAGTTTTTTCATAGGCCCTCCATCATCTCACCCTATTGCGGCCAAACCATTCCCATATAAATGATTTAAGCCAGGGAGGGAGGAATTTACAACTTGTAGTTTAAAAACAAAATCACGGTTAAAAATAAATAAGGCTATTTACAAAACCCTATCATTTACTGTTTCCCTGTCAAGGAAGAAATCCAACTGCCAATTATAACTCCACCCTGGAGCTGGTCACTTCTACAGACGAGTCATGGGCATTAGCCCCTATGATTACCGTGATCTTCTGAGTCCAAGTTCACAGGCGGAGGCCACGAAACACTGTTTTCCTTCACGTGTACTCTGCAGAGCTAAGAACTGAGTAAGTAGATTTTGGATTCACATGACCCCTTTCCCAGAGTTTAAATTTTTCATGAATTGATAGGTTAGTTACAGCATTGATAAAAAGCTCTAATGAAAACAAAATCCTACCTCCTGTGTTTTTGTTTTGTTTGGTTTCTACTCAGGATGATCTGTAGGCTCTGCCTCTTATAATTTAAACTTGTTACTTGTTGCATTCATTCAAAAATACTTATTGACTATCTGCCTTCTACACCCACTCTGTACTCTCCTGTGTTCTTAGCACTTTCAATTAGTGGGAGGAAAAGACATTGACCCAGTAAATACATGTATATGAAACTACGATAAAATACATTTGATATGATAAAATATATATTTAAAATAATGATAAAATATATTTGATTGGATAAGATGAAATATATTTATGCTGATTTTATTGTGATTTTTAAAAATGTCTATTCGTTATGTAGGATCAAATATATGTACATACACATATATTTTGATAAGATCAATGAAAAGAACAGATGATAGAAGAAAGACCAAGAGGCGGCTGACTCTGCATCTGACAGCGGGAACGGCCTCTCTGGAGAGAAGTCATTGTTGCCAAGACCTGACAGGTGACAAGTGAGGCTCCCCAACAGGCCAAGGAGTGTGCCAGGTGGAGGTACGAGCTGGTAGGGATGACCCTGAGCTGGGACAGCATCTGGGTCCCTGGAGGGGAGGAAGGGAGGTCAGTGTGGCTGGAAGGTGAGGCTGGAGAGAATGGCAGAGCCAGGTAGAGAGTTAGAGGCCACACCAAGGATTCTGGGTTTTTTCCACGCACACTGGGCAGCTACTGGAATGTTTTGATTAGGGGACTCTTATGGGTGCACTTATATAAGTACGGAAAATGGATTAAAGAGGACAAGAACAGGGCCGGCGCCTGTGGCTCAAAGGAGTAGGGCGCCGGCCCCATATGCTGGAGGTGGAGGGTTCAAACCCAGCCCCGGCCAAAAACTGCAGAAAAAAAAAAAAAAAAAGAGGGCAAGAACACAGTCAGGGAGGCAGTTGGACAGCAAACAGTTTGAGACATACTTTGCAGGTAGAACCTGCTCGTCTGGAGAGGAGAATAAGCAAACAGGGTCATCCTTAGACTGTGAACTGAAGGCAGCTTCATGTGGAGCCGTGATGTTCCCACTTTATCT
Source organism: Galago senegalensis (assembly GCA_963575145.1). Lineage (NCBI taxonomy): Eukaryota > Metazoa > Chordata > Mammalia > Primates > Galagidae > Galago > Galago senegalensis. The sequence goes on from CAUYTI010156552.1 coordinate 77,508, forward strand.
TGCAAGTTTAAGCTCATTTTCAAATAGATTTCACACAAGAATTTGCAACCCATAGCTCCGGCCCTCCAATGGTCTAAGAGACAGTGAACGGGCCCCCTATTTAAAAAGTTTGAGGACCCCTGTCCTAAAGCACTGCAGGAAAGCTGGTGAATCTTGCTGACAGGAAACAGAAAGATGGCCCAGGGGGAACACCCCTCACCCAGCATCATGGTGGAGGCTGTGCCCTATGCTTCATGGTGGCGCCAGATTCCCACCGGAGCAATGTCATTCATTGTCAATGTCTATGGCATTATTCAAGCTGCTCCCTGGACCATCTGCAAATTCCGGGAGCCTCCAGCAGGATCTAATAAATTACTTTCTTTTTCCAACTAGCTCCAGTGAGTTCTTTGCAACTTAGAACCCCGATGGGCATAGTAATTGATTCCAGGAGTATCTGTGGTCAACAGGCCTTCGAGGAAATGGAATGCAAAGATTTTAGGATAGGCTGGCTGCTTCTGAGCTGAAGAGCTTAAAAGAAAGAAAACAATTTTCAAAGTCTTTGTCAGCCCAAGGCAGGGTCAGAAAACCAGGGACTTTCTTTGATTTCTATGACTGTACTAAAAGAATCACTTGTCTTTGCTGCAGACACAAAGCTGAAGTAGCCAAAAATCAAAGTCAAGGTTTGAGCCTGAGGTCGCCAGAGTCCAGTGAATTCACAGCATTGCCTGATTTCATCTGTGGATATTAAGGCATCAAAGAGAAATGACTAGGATCTTAAACATGGGAACTGGGACTCCACAGCAGGATGTGGAGGCCGGTACCCCAAGTCCCCAAAGATCTAAGGATTTCTGCTTCTGTTTCAACCCCATTTGAGAAAAGCACTTCATTTGGGATTTGAAAGTTTGCAAAGGTATTGACCTCTATACTCTCTTCTTCCACATTAGCAGTTTAGCCAAGAAAGTTTGTGATTTTTTCAATTGTATCCATAATGATGACCTCAGAACCTTGAATTAAAAGACTTGTATCATTCATAAAATTAAATGTGTCTGCCACGTGAGCTAAACCAGGGGTAAAATCCTTTATTTCAAAGTGTTTCAAGAGGTATTTTTTTTTCCTCTTAGCAAATGCAAAAGTTCTACCCTTCGTTCAGTCAAGCACTTCAAGACTTGTACACTCGAAGGCCAGCACAATTTGTCACCAAGGAAGGTCATAAATATTTTCATATCCCATTACAATTGCTGCTTCCACCTTGAAATAATGTCTACGCTCATCAGTATGTCACATCGTATCAGCGTGGAGGCCTGCTCCAAGGTCACACGTGTTCACAGTTCACCCCCTACAGACGCTTTGTGGCCAGTTGGAAACTAGCAAAAGACTCCGTGTCTACTGGGCATTCCACGATGAAACGGTGAGAGGGCTCGTTTCCATATTGGAGACCCTGCTATCTAGGTTGATTTTTACTTTTTCCTACTTACAATTATTTGTTGACAAATATATGACTAGGTCCATGGGAGCGTGCACCACACAAGTTTAAATACCTCATGGTTGAGATCAATGCCCAAGTGCATTATTGAAAATAATTTGATTGCTAACAGATTACTTAATGAGTATAGGCTATGCCCAGGGTGGCGTCAGAGTAGTGAAGAGTCTTCCCAAATGTGCTTTCTCTTTGTATCCCTTTTTGGTATACTCTCTGTGTTAAGAAATAATAGCACCCGCATGCCCTGTATGACACAAATGATATTCATGTTACTATTCTGTGAAAATATCGTGCAATTAAACAATATCTTTGCAAGAAAGCTGTGAAAGCTATTCGAAATAAAAAATTACTACATTGCGAAGGCAAAAAACTAAAAACAAAAGCTAACAGCTCTCTACTTGACTGAGAGCTGAGTAGCTGAGTTCCAGAAATGACACAGATTCTGAACTATTAGTGTCATCTGTACATCTACATAAGGATTAAAAGCCATTCAATGAATCAAAATGCTGGGTACATCGTAAAATCTGCTATTTATTTTTTGTATAAATTTCTTGAACATCCTACACACTAGTCATAAAAATTACATGCTTCTGTGTAGATTAAACAAATGAAAAATACCAAAAAATGAGTTTCAAAATGTCAATTGAGTTGGCATTATTTTAGAATGATTTATTATTTATTTTTACCTTACTTTTTTTTTTTTTTTTTTTTTGCAGTTTTGTCCAGGGCTGGGTTTGAACCTGCCACCTCCAGCATTTGGAGCCAGCGCCCTACTCCTTTGAGCCACAGCGCCACCCTATTATTCATTCTTACATACCCAACTTAAGTTGAAGTGTCGAAGAAAAGGAAGGGTGATGACCCTAGTCAGCATGATTTCACTTGGGTTGCTGATGAAACACAAAAGCCAGTGTTTTTTAGACTACAGAGTCTTGTCAAAGTGTGAATCCAGCAAACTGATAACGCGTCCATTCTAAAAATGAATCTAAATAAGATATTCTAAGTGAAGAAGTGGTGGAGCGAGGAACTGGGAACTCAAAAGGACTGAAGACTTTCCTAAACACTGAATTTGCTGTTTCTTCTTCCCACATTCTGTACAGTTCCCAGACCCAGGAAGCCCCACCCTATTGGAGAGACTTTGGCAAAGCCACATGTTACAATTAGTCAAGCCAGTTTGTAGAGCAGAGCAGAGGGAAGACTGGAAGTGATTGTCTGGTCTAATGACACGTTCTGGAATCATTGACATTGCCTTTCACGTTCTGAAGCGAGTCATCAAGTAACTGGCAGCCTCCTTGTTCCCTTTCAGCGTGCAAGTGCTTGGAACTACACATACCGTTTATGTAATCACCTCCCTTTTTTTGTATTCACCATTTACGTGCTAATGTCATCAAAGAAAATCTCTTACTTTTGTGAGCTCCTTTCGAAATAACAAAGATTGCCAATGTTGTGGAAATGGTAATTTTTGTCATTTTTTTTCCAAACCACTTTCACTGGAAGTAGCAGCTTTTTCCTCTGCGCAGATGGCCCCTCTGATGCTTGTGAGACATCTGGTTTTGCTACCTGAAGGGAAAAGGCAGTTCCACACATCTTTACCAAGCCTGGACGTGCCAAGACTCTCCTCAGATCCCTGAACAAAGTTTGGTCGACAGCCATAAAGTCACGATTCCTTGGTTACAAACATCTAGACTGAATCTGACACTTTAGTAAGAGGAAAATCCACGTGAAGGGCTAAGAAAGCTGGACAGTCAGGCTTGGGCAGAACTGAAGGGAAGAAGCAGGCCAAATTCTTGGTGTAGGAATACCCACCAGTGGTGCCCGTGCCACAAAGCTTTTGACTCAGCCGCAGAAATCGTCCCTGGCTCACCCTCCGATTTTGTGTTGCTACTTTGGGAATACCTGTTTGTCACTCTCAGGTCACTTGACTTCACTCCAGCTGCCCAGAGCTGGAGAGAGAGAATAATTGCTTCCCTTCAGTTTTCCAGGTAAGAGAACAGGTTCAATTTTTTAAAATATACTGCTAAGCAGAGGTGAACCCAATACAACAAATAACCCTGAGCTCTTGGCTGTCAGAATTTTACAGAGATCTCACATGATGAAGTTCACTCTTCAGACAACAGCCTGAGCTTGTGTATTCACATAAACCTTGCTACCGAACCTGGGTCAATTAAGAATGACTGCAACGAGAATGTGTGTGTGTGTGTTTTCTTTCTTTCTTTTTTTTTTTTTTTTTTTTTGAGAAAGACCCTCAAGCTATCCCCCTGGGTAGAGTGCTTTAGCATCACAGCTCACAGCAACCTCCAACTCTTGGGTTCAAGTGAGTCTCCTGCCTCCACCTTCCAAGTAGCTGGGATTATAGGTGCCTGCCACAAAGTCCAGCTATTTTTTTGGTTGCAGCCATCATTGTTTGGTGGGCCGGGCTGGATTCGAACCTGCCAGCTCAGGTGTACGTGGCTGGCGCCTTAGCCACTTGAGCCGCAGGTGCCGAGCTGTGGGTGTGTGTTTTCATAACACATTTTGAGACAGCCATTGGCCACATACCAGTTTTCTTAACCTTACCTATAAGCAAGAGTAATAATTAACATTAGCCATATTATCAGCCATCACAGCGAATGTGTGTTTTATTTTGAAGCGTGGTATTTTTCTTTCTTCTTCTTAGACCAGAGAAATCATGTTCCTGAGGGAAAAAGAAAAACAAACTTCTTCTGGGAGAGATCACAGAGAGGGTAATTGGCTGCAGAAAGAATCAACAAATTTCTACTTCAGTCAATAAGCTAATTAAATTAAAATATTTTTGAGGGCTCATGTGTACCCAAGTCCTAGTTGGATAACTTGTCAGCACCACTTATGTCCAGGAGAGCGAAGCCGGGTCCTCAGTGTTTGAATAAAGAAAAATATATATGATCCAAGAATCATCAAAGTCACATCCAATTACAAAGTAAAGGACCTCTGATGACAGCACTGTTGATGAACAGATTGGGGCAAGAGGGACGCAAGGGGAGAGGGAAGGATGGGGAGGTGCTGAGTGTGAGATGGGCGGGTTCAGAAGAGAGTTCTAAGGAGCTGTCATCAAGGGCTCCCCACTCCCACATCAGCTTCCACAGATCCCTGACAGTGGACCTGGGGAGGTCTATTTCCAAGTCTCCTCTTTTGAGGTTCTCCTTTTTGGCTGACATTTCCAAGAACTTTATTTCTATCCATCTGTCTGTCTATCTATGTATCTACCTATCATCTATCTATCAATATCTATCTATCCATCCATCCGCTGACGTATCTATGCATGACATTCTACACCTGATTCAAGGAGGCGGCATCTTTCCCTGTCTTTTGGAGGATATCTGTAATTGTTTTAAAGTTTTCATCCCCTCAGATCATCTCTTATCCCTCCACACTGATTTCTTCTGTAGATTTGTTTTCTTCTCATTACGTTTCCCAGCAGCCCGGTGGTAAAAGTGGACATACTTTTAAAAAGTGCAGTGAAGCCTGACAGCAGGGATAACACCCGTGTGCTTCACAGTGGAGCGGCGTGGCTAAGCCTTTCGTTGTAGAACGCTTCTTTTGCTGCTCTTGCTTAGTTTATGATTTTTGTTTTTGTTTTTGCTTTACTGGGTGGTCAGATTTCTCAGGAAAAAAATCTTTCAACATCCTACCTGAATGATAAAAACTTAAGTTTCAGTGGTCTCAGAACCAAGCTATAAAAGAAACCTGGAGGTCTCGTCATTGAGTAAATATTCTTGCCATGTCGCAGTTCACTTACTCTTCCCTCCCCTGCTGTGACTACTGCCTTGTCACTTACTAGGCTTTTTGCAGACAATAAATATCATTTTTTTTTCTGGAGTGTAGAAGGTTCTTAAACAGACTTTCAAGCCTTTCTCTTGTTTTTGGACACCACTCCCTCTTCAAGGGAACCTAGTGTCCTGATGTTTGGGGGCTTCTGTTTCCTCCTGCTAACTTGGGCATTCAGCTTTGTCAGGTCTAATTGCTCAACCACCATCTTTCCTTCTGCTCTTCATTTTCCAATGTTTTTTTTTTTTCTTGTCCTATGGGTCTCCTTGCCTACTCATTTTATCATTCAGGTAAGACGTTGAAAGATTTTTTCATTATGTGGTTTTATACCTTTTGTCATACATAAAATCCCTTTCTCTCATTTTCTATTTTTGGAAGGTGCACAGATAAAGGTTCAAGTCCAATCTGCAATCTTTAACTGGCATTTCCATCAGCCATTACTAAAGATACAATTTTCTTTCTTTTCTTGCTTTATTTTCTTCAGCCAAATTAAAACCTTTTCCTTTGACATTTTTGTTCAAGTAACTAATAAATGTTTTCTTTTGTTTAAAATTTCTGTTTATTCTTTTAAGCAATTCCTGCCTCATTTTTTAGCTATTACCATATTTCCCCGAAAATAAGACCCAACCAAAAAATAAGCCCTAGCAGGATTTCTATGCATTTGTCAAATATAAGCCCTACCCCATAATAAGACCTAGTGATGGGCTATAGTATCTGCATAGCCACATCCTGCATTTCCATGCGGAGCTGTAAGGAAGACTGGAATATCTTTTATCTGCCACAGCTCCCTTCTCTGAGCCATTTGCCCTTGCGTGGGTGCAAGTGTGGTAACCGGCAAAGGGCTAGGGGAAAGGAGTTCACGCATCACTAGCACCAGCTCCCCCTGTCAGGTTCCAGAAGAAGATGACTTAACTGTATTTGAATAAATGTAGATTATTGTATTATACTTAAAAATAAGACATCCCCTGAAAATAAGCCCAGTGTGTCTTCTTGAGAAAAAAATAAATCTAAGACAGTGTCTTATTTTCAGGGAAATATGGTACCATTGCAACTCAAGAATGCCTTTTCTAAATCCAGGCAAAATTAAAAATTATTTCAACTCTTCAAATTTTCATGTTTCTGGATGTTCTGAAAATTATACCAACTCCTTTTCAGATATTGTCTAATTTTGGAGAGTTTCACTCAGCTGTGACGTAAACATGAAAAATGCAACTAGTTTTGGAAAATAATGATGATACTGAGAAGAAATTGACCTGTGATAGGATCCCTATGTAATGAAGACCTGCCCACTAACAGGACAACCTTCTGCTCTAATTGACCAAAGAACTTGATGATCGTGACTAATAAAATTGGAAGATGCTGTATTTTTGTATTTCTTCTGTAATAATTTTATGGATGTTCCCACAGTACCATTTTTATCTAATATTTAAAAGAAGACTAATGTGAAAGGGATGCAATAGCTAGGTGGAACAAAATGTTCCAAACCGTCCCTGGCATCACTAAATCAGCACGGTTCATTATCTTTACTTTAGAGCTACTCACATTTTTATGGAATACCACTTATCACATAAAAATTATATGATAAACAAAGATTTCCTTAAAAACAACCCTCAATATTTATAAATTCAAAGCACACTTTATCTAGGGTGGAAAACCCTTTGATCCAGTCGGAAGATAATTAATCTAAGAGCTGAAATGTATAACCATTATATAATGAGGGGAAAAAAACATTTGTGCTTTTCTGGCTAATGGAACAAGCTTCATTCTGTTGAACTTGGCCTCAATGACACTATTTGAATTCCTAGGAATGGTGTATATCTCATCTCTTAGTATTCACAGAGTCAAAAATCTGTTATGACAGCACTTATGTTTTAGAAAGCATTGTCAATTATTCTCTGAGCTATACTCTGCTTTGTACATATCACATTGAAAGACACTGTTAAGCAACAGAAAATTGAAAGACAGGCCCAAGCACAAAAAAATAACAGCTTGCAGCTCCAGAGTGGGTCAGAAACTCAAAGGAGTAGTCAGGGCTGAATCTGTGGGCTTCAAAGACTTTTAGCCTCAAAGAAAACAGAGGTGACTCAGAATTCCTCTCTTATAGAGTCAAGATCATAAAAAGACTCCTTAAGTGGCCACAGTGCTGAATCAACCCCAGACTGCAGCAATCACCTTAGGTGGCCTCCCAAACTCATTAGGTAATTACAAAAGTTGCTGCCCACCCCTGGTTGGGATTAGAGTGGGAGTGAAACAATGTAACAAGGGGGTGGGGAAGGACATTGGGAATGTCTGAGCCTCGTGACGAGATCTGCAGCATCTCTGATGTTGCCACAGGGTAGGTTTCTAAATCACTTCCCTAATACAATCTGGTAGTGTGGGAATGGGTTCCTAAGAGGACTGGTGAAGGCAAGCATACAGGGAGAGAAAGAGAAAGAGGGAGAGAAAACATAAAGAGAAGGATGAGAGAAAGAGAAGAAAGAGGAGAGTAAGGAGGAGGAGGAAAAGGGAAAATGTTCAGAATAAACAAAACTATAGAACAGGAAGTTGATTACTGTCTGCCAGAAACTTGGGGAACAGAGGAATGGGGGATAAATGCTGATGGAAGGACACAGGTTTCTTTTTAGGGTGACGACATGTTCTGGAATTAAATAATGCTGACGTTTTCACCATTGTGTAGACATACTAAAAACCACTGACTTGTACACTTTAAGAAGGTGAATTTTATCTCAAATTATACAAATTATATCTCAATGGAAATATAAGTAGTGCTTTTAAAATATAAGATGAATTCACAAGGGAGAATATGTCATTTGATTTCTTAGATCTCCACTTATGACTAGAATCATAACATCTTCAGGGAATTTTCTAAAAAGCAAATGGTAGGGAACGTGGAATGCCTTCAGCTATTCTAGAGCCCAGAATGTTCTACAAATTGTTATAGAAGTAACTACTCAAAGTCCTTTGTTTCTCTGTTAATTAACTGCCTCCTTCCTGTACAGGCAGAATAGCTTCGTATTTGCAAGTTTTAAATGTGATTAATGATAAACATTAATGCAGAAAAAGATTCTGAATCCTGCTGAATTAAGTGGCATTTAACGCCTGAAAGGATTTTAGGTCAATTGCAGTTTACTGCAAACAACAAAATCAGTGTGCTGCTCACGAAGATTTCTTCCTAACCAGGGTATAATTTTTAAAATCGCTCTGGAAAACTGTAAAAGTGCATTCTACGTATGTAAATAACTCCCAAAAGGGACAAATTTAGGTAAATAGTCTGAAGTCTTTTAAAAAACCAGGAAACCAAGTATTTAATAAATAATTGTATTGACTTTTAAAAATACTTTATTCTAAAACAAAACACAGACAAGATGGACCTACCAGACAAATATAGAGATTAAAAAGTGATCAGATACTTTTGTTTCCTACACCTGGGTGAAGACAGATGGCCCTTGTGCCTTACAATCCTTCTCCTCTCCTCAAAGTAAGTCCTATTTAGACTTTCATAAATATCACTCTGATGTTCATTCCTAGAGACTACAGCTTAATCTCCCTCATTATCTTAGAAAAGAAAATTAGTATTTCCTGCCTATTGTAATCTACAATTTTCTACATATCTACAAAATCTATACATTTCTCCTACCTTCCTTTCTTTTTCTGGAATTCACCTATTAAGCAATCCAGCATATTTGGTTGGTAGAATATTCCACAGTCTTGATTCTGTTTATTGCAGGGTCATGATGCAATTTGTCTGTTCTCTGCATTTCCTGAAAGTTGACAGCTGGACAGCTGAGTCTAGAGGGTTGATCAGACTCAGATTTGAGCCCTTTGGCAAGATTATGTGGTGCTGTGTGAGTTCAGCAGGAGGCATCAGTCTGGATGTCCTTCCGTGGTCTGAGCGCTTGTTGGTACCCAGCGCTCAGTTGCATTCATTCATTGGTGATTGCAAAATGGTGATTTCCGATCCCATCACTTTTTCCCCTTTATTAGATAAAATTCTTTGCAAAGTGTTCCCCTCTTCTGCTATCCGGTGACCCAGGGAGGGGTACAGTTCACATAAATAAATGCCAGGATAAATGCTTGCTTCTTTCCCTTCAGATTTTTGTTTTCATTTTGCACTGGGGGATTGGAGAGACACAGTTTATTACTTGTAGAAATTTTCTTTTCTTTTCTTTTCTTTTTTTTTGCACATATTTCCATCTTATTTTTACTAATCCATTTGAAACTCTCTATCACATTAAATAATTTGCAAGCATTTCCCATTTCATCCAAAGATATACCGTGTTTCCCTGAAAATAGGACACTGTCTTATATTTATTTTTTCTCAAGAAGACACACTAGGGCTTATTTTCAGGGGATGTCTTCCTTATCACTCTGAAATGCATGGCTATGCATATGTATATCTGCATAGCCAAGCCCATCACTAGGTCTTATTATCGGGGTAGGGCTTATATTTAACAAATGCATAGAAATCCTGCTAGGGCTTATTTTGGGGGTAGGTCTTATTTTGGGGGAAACACAGTACAGGTCTGTACTTCAAAGAATTGAATTTCTCTGCAAGGTTTGCTATAAAAAACATTCTACAACATGCCTTCTACCTCCCCCTAACCTAATGAACTGATTATTTTGGCATGGACCTTCATATTGCTAAATTATATGCTTAGATTGCTACTTAAAAGAAATTGATTTTCCTCTATAGAAGCAGAGGACTTATCTCTATTTTTAGAGGTTTTCATATGCAGAAATAAAAATGTAATCCCATCCTTTCATAAACAGACAGAAAAAAATATTCACAAAGTATATATACCTTGTAATCAGCAAATTGATCAAACCCAGAACATTACCACTGTGCCAGGACGCTCCACCCATGTCCCTGCAGTTACAACACTCCCCTGATGTCCACTGAGCAATTGCCCCTGTTTTGGTACTTACATGAGTAGAATCATAGTGTCTGTAACTTTTCATACATAGATTCTTCTCCTCATCATTGTGCCCGTGGTACTCATTCTGTTGCTTACCCATTATTCTGTTGGTAGAATTCAGGTTGTTTCCAATTTAGAGCCATGAACATCTCAGTGCACACTCTTTGGTGAACAGCGATATTCATCGCTATTGGGTATATATGACTTTTGCTTTTAAATATGCTATTTCTTGGGAGGAATATTTAAATGTGTAAATTTATTTTACAAAATAAGACGCTTATTGTTAAGAAATGGCATTATGCCTTAATTAGTTTCAAAATCTTAGTTGATGCCACCTCTAGTCTCAGGCATACCTCCACTGGCTACTCTTGGAGACAGTGGCACTGTTCATAGTTGAGTCCTATAACCTATATTGCCTGTCACAAAGGAAAAAAGTGGAAGAGACAGATTGCCACTGGGGAGGAGCTGTGTTTGTTTGTTTTTAATGCCAGTCAAAGCTCTATCTCTTTTGCCAGAGAACCACCAGTTTGCTGTTCATCGGTTACTTAAGAAGCTCTGCTTGGAGACCCAAATTAACCGGAAACTTATTTTCAAAATATTGCTATGTGGATTTGTCACATGTTATGAGTTGAACTGTATCTGTTAAAAGTCCTAACCCCCAGTACCTCAGAATGTGACCTTATTTGGAAATATCATAGGACTGTTTCAAATGCAATCACTTAAAATGAGGTCATAAGGGTGGGTATTAACCTGATGTGACTGGTGGCTTTATAAAAATGGGAAATTTGGACTCACACACACAGTGAGAATGCCTTGTGAAGATGAAGACAAAGATTGGAATAATCCTTCTATGAGCCAAGAAATGCCAAAGATTCGTGGCAAGCAACCAATGGCTAAGACAGAAGCATGAACAAGCCTCACAGCCTCAGAAGAAGCTAGTCCTGCCAACGCCTTGATCTTGGACTTGCGGCCTTCAGGACTGTGAGATGATACATTTCTGTTGTTTAAGCCACCCAGTTTGTTACAGGGCCCTGGCTAACTAATACAACACCTTTCATAACTTGGTACCTGGGTCATTGCCTATCTGTCTGATCTTTAATTTTATTCCTAACTTGGGCTTAACTATTGGCTCTTAAAGTTGTGTAATGTTGGTAAGTTATTCAACCTTTCTAAGCTCCAGTGTCCTCATCTGCACCATTGAGATAATAATCATATCTACATTAGAGGATTGCTGTAGAATTAAATACAATTTGCATAAAATAACTCTTTTTTTTTTATTTTTGGGGACTCAATGAGAGTACAAGAAACCAGGTCACACTGATTGCATTTGTTAGTAAAGTCCCTCTTACAATCATGTTTTGCCCCCAAAAGGTGTGGCACACACCAAGACCCCCCCTCCATCCTTCTCTCTCTCTGCTCTTCCTTCCCCCACCCCCTCCCTCCTTCTTTGTCTTTCTGCTCTTTCCTTCCCCTCAACGTGTCATTAATTGTCATTAATTGTCCTCATATCAAAATTGAGTACATAGGATTCATGCTTCTCCATTCTTGTGATGCTTCACTAAGAATAATGTGTTCCATTTGCATAAAAGAACTTTTAAAAGTATTTCTAGATAATAAGTTTTTTAATAAATAGTATTATTTTTATACACTAAGTTATAGCCTCAATAAATTACAAAAGCCAGAACTTGTACAAGCCACTTTCCCCAGGGCACAAAAATATACACAAATTAAGTAGAAAAAATAGACTGTCTTTAATTACAATTGTAAAAAGGGAAATAAAAACTGTGGTTACAGACTCCTGGAACATAAGGAAGTAGTGATATTAAATCTTATGGATGTCATCACCAAATAGTTCTTAAATAAAAATGTCTGTCTTTTAAACTTTCTTGTTTTCAGGCAAAGGATATTAAAATAAATAAGCAAATCACGTATAAAGAGGAGCTAGAAAAAACAAAGTGATCCTAAGAAAGAAGGATGAAGAAAATGAAAATGACCAAGGTAGTTAATTTTGTGGGTCAACTTGCCTGGACCATAGGGTGCCCAGATATTTTGTTCCACAGATATCTCTGTGTGTGTATCTCTGAAGGTATTTCTAGATGAGATTAACATTTTAATCTGTAAACTGCATTAAGCAGATTTCCCTGACCAGTATTGGTGGACTTTGCCCAGTCTTTTGAAAGCATGAATTTAATAAAAACCTGAATAAGAAAGAATTATTTCTGTCTTCAAGCTGAGACAGAGGTCTTCGGCCTTCCAACCTGAGCTTGGACTACAGCTAGAATTTACATCATCGATGCTCTTAGTTCTCAGCCCTGCAAACCTGAACCAGACTAGATCATCAGCCCTCCTGCATGCCTACTGCAATTGCATGAGCCAGCTTCTTATCGTAAATTATAGATGATTGATAGATAGATAGATAGAGTATGCATGTATATATACAGAGGGTGCTAAAAATGTATACACATTTAAAGAAAGGAAAAAAGTATATTAAAGTCATATTTGACTTCTGCAAATACAAGACATACACGATATAATATACAAGAAAAACATTATCAGTATACATGGAGTATTACAATTTTAATACATTTTTTCCTTTCTTAAAATGTATATACATTTTTTGGCACCCTCTTTATAAGTGTGGGATGTGTTTGCATGTGTGTGTGTATGTGTGTGCATATACATGTAAATATTATGTGCGTGTGTGTACATAAAGATAGCCCTGACTAATACAAAAGTAGGTAATTTTTTTCTGAAAAAATGCAGAAAAATAAATAATACTACTAAAAATTTCGTGATGGTTACTAACATTTATAAAATATGTTCTACTAGCCGAGCCCTATGCTAAGTGTTTTACTCACACTGTCATTGAATTCTCGTGATTATTCCCATTTTACAGGTGATAAAACTGAGGTTTCTAGACATAACTTGCCCAAAGTCACAAAAGGAAGAGGCAAAGTTTTGCCCCAAGAAAGATGATTAACAGAACAGACCCCAGGTTCTTTTGTTGTTGTTGTTGTTGTTGGGGACTCTTTGAGAGTACAAAGAACCGCGTTACACTGATTGCATTTGTTAGGTAAAGTCCCTCTTATAATTGTGTCCTATCCTTAAGAGGTATGTCACACCCTGTGGCCCCCCAACCATCCTTCTGTCCTTCCCTCTCCCTGTATCCCCCATTCACCACCCCCCACTGGGTACTAGGTCATTAATTGTCCTCATATCAGAATTGAGTACATAGGATTCTTGCTTCTCCATTCTTGCGATGCTTTACTAAGAGACCCCAGGTTCTTAATCACTACACATTACACAGTCTGCTTCATCCAGGGTAATGTCTTGTGGCCTTTGAATTAAGTCATTTCTTCTCTCCTTTCCTCAGACCCCACTGCCCCCACCCTAGCACACTCACACACAGACAGAGACACACCTACACTCACATACACCTGTGACACATGCTTAAGCCTGCGCCACAATTTGACGAGAGTGGCAAAAGAAGAACTAACAAATGTCCCTTCCTAGGCTGGACCTCTAACAGTGGATGACGATGGGCAGATTGACACAGCCCAGCCCTCTGGCACCTCCTTGCCTGTGCCAGTGGTGATTGATCCCTGCAGCCTGGTGTACACACAAGCACCTCTGCACGCACTTGGCTGCCAGCATTGCTGTCCACCTCACTCTGCCTTTCTTAAACCCTTCATCAGTTACAGCCTGTATCTTCACTGATCCACAACTTCTAACAAGCCAAATCAAGAATAGTTATTTTCCCTTCACTTAAAATGTACACATAGGAACAAGTTCTAAGAACAAAACAATTTTGGGGGCACATTTGTAAATTTATGGTCCCTATGAGTTCAACCAGCAGCAATAGGTTGAGGAAAGATAATAAATCTTCCCTTTTAGGTCACGTCCTCATAGTAATACATTAAACACGATTAGCTGCAAGATACTCTGACTCGGCTTCTGTCATTTTTTCAGATGTGACAAAGGTAAGCCTTATTTTTTCAGGATCTTTGTAAAAATAAGCAATCAGTTGGCGGCTATTAAGACAGATCCCACAAGTAGAACAAAGGTAAATTGCAATTAGCTGTTTTGCAATCACCCTTCCCAGAAAGCCTAGTGTTTATTTCGGCTTGGCATGTACCGTATAATGACACAGTAGATCTGAAACCATACACATTCAGAGACCATAATTATAGCAACGCTGTGCTTCACCCTCTTATTTTCTGAGCTTAGTTAAAAACTGAAGCTAAGTGGAGTCACGGTCTACCAGCTTATTCTACACATGTATCCCAGTTAGAAATCAAATTACAAAAATAATAATGCTTCTCAGAAGAAATAAAACTGCTGTATTTTTCATCCCCTTAGAGTTTGGTGCCAACTAAAGGAGAAAGCAGGAAAAAAAGGGGGGTTTTCATCGGGTTTTTATTACCATTCAAGGAAGCAAATTGGTCACGTCTTCTGGTTTCTTTTGATGTTATTCTGGTTATAATTAAGGATGGATGGGCCTCCGCTTGCTGTTTTTGTACATTTCATAGGCTTTGTAAAAATATTTTGGGTTCAGAGAAACCCAGAATGGGTCTTATCTTAAACATTATTTCTTTTCATTTTTAAGTGACCATGTAAACATTTGCATCATTTTTAGATTTATTTATACTTATCTCACCAAAACTTTTCACTGCATGACTTTAGACGGACTAAAATAAACCCGGGCACTCTTGCTTGTGGAAGACGCTGGATTCCAGAATCTCACAGCAGATTCCACCAGACACTGTCTTCTTAGAAGCCAGAAAGTCATGTTTTCCCAAATGCAATTTAATTTTACAATCTACTGGGTTTTCATGCTGTACAAAATTTGTGGAGCCATCCAAACACTGGAGATACAGCAAGCCTAAGCCTTTCCGCCCTGCACGGTTTGGGACCCCATGATGATTCTGTGATGAAAGCCCAATGTGCTCAGAACTCATCATCTTCCCTTTAAGATCTGTTTTTCATCTTTTGAAGTTCATTTCCTCAAGAACCGGTCCAGCCAGAAGCTGACAGAACCTGGATCCCTGCTGCCCATTCATGCCCTCCCTGTCCTCCAATCCTGTTCAGTCCACCTTCCACCTTCCTGATTTTCTCCTGCTGTAATGCTCTCAGCCTATACACTGCTATTTCTTGTCCATATTTGTACAAAACCTCCTGAAACCAGTTGATCTACTCCTAGTCTTGTCCCTCTCTAATCCATTGTGGGAAGCCAGAGGGACCCGCTCAGGGGATCATCTGACTCCCCTTCTCAGGACCTTTCAATCATCTCCCATCACATTTAGAATAAGGTTCAAAGTTCTGGGTAGATTTTAGCAGACCCTTGAACTTCTTCTCCGGCCCTCTTCCTTACCCCTCCCTGCCTTTCATCACACAAGGCAAAGAAATTCATTCAGTAGGTTACTTCTTTTCCCCAGGCCTCCGCTTTAATAGTCCTAGCCCTTGGAACATCCCCTCTCCCCACCCTAGGGTCTCTCTCTGAAAAAGTCCAGCACATCCTTTTGAACTTGGCTGTAAGGTCCTCTCTCTCCAAGGCCCTCCAATGCTAGTTAATCATTGCTGCAGAATGCTGGCTGGCAGAGTGCTCCAGTGTAGCCCTTGGCTCTCAGCTTCCTTGTTTAATTGTTTGTCTCCCTGCTTAGGCCTTCAGCTATGTGAGGACAGTGACTCTGCCTTTTTGTCCTACTTCTGTGTTCAGCCAGCCTGGCCCAGGCACCTGGAAGGCAATCAGTAATTATTGGTTGAAAGAATATTAAGTCATTGAATTTTATCTGTGTTTTACAACATATTAGCATTTGTTTCATTTCTCATATGAAACAGATTTAACATTTGGTCAAAAGAATTCCATCTGTTTAATATAATGATTTATCAAATGTTTTATGGTGCACCAATCAGTTCTACTACGAGGTCGTACTTTCCTGCAGAAAACGAACATACTATGCAAAAGTATGGGATAAAAACCTGATGGGAAAAATGGAATTGGGATGCAAAACTCAAAAACTTCATCAGTGATGTGTAAAAAAGGATGAGAAGCCAATGAAAATGGTAGCATACTTTTACATGTATTTAGTGATTGAGAAGTCCATGAATGTTCTGATACCCTAAATATGGCACTTTATCTTTAGCAAAGGCTTGAAGTTTGCCTGTGGAGTTGGGCTTCAGAAGGGCTGTGGCTTGTGAGTGATTGTGAAGTGGTGGGAGGATGATTATCCAAAATGGAATGGAAAATGGGAACACCAGATGTGGTTCATGACACTTGCAGTAAACTGAGGCAGATGGTGGCTGAGAAGGCATGCTTGTGTTGTATGTGTGTACATGCCTAGGTGTGTGCATGCATGCAATTGTGCCCTCCTGCATAGCTCTACTCAGCTAAATGCAGTATCCATTGGACACTGGCTACTAGACGTAGTGTTTCTTGTGGATTAAAATTATGTGCACACCGATGCAAAATTCAAATGAGTGCTCAAATTTTTTGCCTAAAATATTAATCATGTTGGGTCAAATTGCCATTTTCAAAGCAAATGTTATAGCAGAGCTTGTAGTAATTTAAAGTTTTAAATTTATAATTATGACACAAAGCCCACATGTTGGTACTATATAGTCCCCTCCCTTTTATAGACAAGGAAATGGAGTTTTAGAGAGGTGAACTCACTTATTCAAGATACACATTTAATCATTATCAGGGACCCGATTAGAGTGCAGGAAATCTCTTCCCTATCCCTTCCTCGTGCCCACTGTGATATGTCAACCCAGAGCTTGCAATAGTCTTTATAAGAACGTAATATTTCATTTGCATTGGAAAGCGCTTTCCATGAGTCAGACCCGGCCTGACTACTTCACAACCAACATCCGCAAGAAGAATGAAGAGTTCACTAACTCATTTACTTCTCTACGGATCTGAAGTTCTGGGGTCATTTGATCCCACTGACTGATGTCATGGAACGTAAAGTAATAGAGTATGTTTGGCCTTAGACAGGTGTTAACTCCTATTTCTTTTACCATCTTGGAAGCCAGAGCAAGTCAACCTCAATGAGTCTAGCATCTCCTTCCCCATTAAATGGGGATGTTAATTTATACCTCAAAGTGTTTGTGCACAGGAGAAGAGATACCCAGATATAAGGACAATAAAGATTCCCCAGCCCTCCTCGACACCTTGTTTGTAACAGAAATTCCACATGTAATGATCAGGAGTTGGGGGGTAGGGAGTTATTATCATCTTCTTCATAAAGTATGCACAACATATTAGGTCTCTAGGAACGGCCTTCACATACACTTTCCAGATCACTTTTCTCCAGAAGAGGGTACGATAAAAGCACTAACTGGCTTGCAAGGAAGAATGTAATAGAGAGAACAAATGCAGAAAGACGGCCAAGTTTTCTTCCTTCTTCACAACTTTGCCTGGAGCTGGTTCTACCTGTAGTTTCAGTAGAGTTTCCAGCTCATACAAAAGCTAAGGAACACAGAAGGTGCAAATACAATGCCAACAAAGTTATTTTCCATATCCATAGCATGGCAGCTTCTTCAACACGGTTATCCCTCATTCACCCTGACAGATCTGGAGAATGGGTTGTATTTAACAGATGGAGGGAGCTTTCATTACTAGAACTAATTAGTGGCAGCATCAGGAACAGAAACCACACCAGACACCTGTCTCCAACTCCAATAGCAAGTTCAACTATTCTGCTGTTTCTTCATAAAAAAAGAATAGTGTGCTCACTGGTTCAAAGTCCTTTGTAAGTATCTGAGCTATACAAGCACTTGAGTAACTGTGGGAATGTGCACAGATGGTGACAAGCTGGCACGCACTCTTATCTGGTCACTGCTGCCAAGTACTGAGGGAGGGGGCTCCCTCCTTCCCAGATCAGTGGAGAGTGGAGAGTGGAGAGGTCTGGGCAGGAATTGCAGGATGTGTTGGGTGGACAGGGACCATATCCAGGAGTTTACTTTCTGGAAAAACTGAGAAGCAAGAAATTAGCCCAGCCTAGAAGAAGTCAGCTTCTGGGAAAACCATCACTGTCAGGAGTCAGGTGTTGGGAGGATAATTGGGCTAAGGACGGAAAGTATAAGCTCAGTCACAGAAACAAGGCAGAGGAAAGACTGTCACAACTTGAACACAGGACGACTAAGAGCAAAAGCAAGTTGGCTACAGGTTGAGTTCCGTAAAACACTGCACCTTAGTGCAGGACAAATCCCTGGATGGCCTTGGTGACTCAATCTTTCTCTCTTTCTTGCTTATAGTTTTCAAAATACAAAACTATAAAATGTGTTAACTAGAGATGGCAACATCCTAAGATAAGGGACAAATGACCAGAACAGCCTGGCTGTGTCTGTTGCTTCTAATACAGGATGTCCTACCACCACCGTAGGCCGGCAAATCAAGTTCCCCCCGGGGGTATAAACCCCAGCCTCAGCTGCTTTCCAGGGTCCCTTAGCTCAGTGCAGTGGGGCACACTCAGCTGAGATTCCATCTACCCTGGGCAGCTTTCCTGAGCTGGGGAGGACTATGAATCCTCTGCTTCTATTGTGCTTTGGTAGCCGTCTGTGAGTAATAAACTTCCTTCACTCAACCTGTCCTGCAAGTGTCCTATTTCACTGAACTCATACAAGTAGTGGAAATACCAACTCAAGATGCCCTGGGCTGAAGTGGCAGGAAGAGCACAGTGACTCTTCTTCATCCTTAGGGGTTGTTAACCCTGTACAAAGTGTCAAACTGCTCTCAATGGTTCTCCGATTTAAAAATCATCTGCATATAGGTATCGACCCAGGAAAGTATGAAAAAGAAAACCATAATCTTTAGTCTCCACTTGTTCAGGCCAAAAATTGAACCTACAAGTGGAAACAGGTGGCTGTAGACACAGGCAGCTGAGCGACCCAGGAGTCTGGTGGACCCTTAGCACTTTCCTGGCCTGGAATAGCCCACATCCTGTGAACTTGGGGTCAGTTAGACTGGACTGAGGAGAGAACTAGCCCAAGTGCTATCACGTTACAATGGATTTGAGCACATTTCGATAATATCTTGAAACCATTCATCATATCACGAATTAACTCGAGTACTGTGCCTAAAATTTTATTCTCATGCATTCTACAATATTCTTAGTTCAGAACAAGAAAATCAGTGTAGTAGGTGAAGAGGTATGAGGCGCCTGGAAGAAGTTTAAGAATTGTGACAGTATGTACTTTTGCACAATGAGTATAAAGTAGAAAAATTGATCAAAACATAATTATTTTCTGTGGTAGTCGAAAAGATTAAGAGTCAATGTGAAGTCATGGCACCAGGTTAACTGGGTAACAGCCAGAGGAAGTGCTATAGACTCCTCAAGTTTCCTACTCAGCAAATTAAGGGGGGCAGAGAACAATATTCTCCAATATGTATTTCATTAAATACTGATGTCTTAAAATTGTGTGGGAATTGCTAGATGGGGTAAAATTAGATAGGATTCTTTACTATTGGGTTTTTTTTAGTCTTTATTATTAAGATGAAGTCTTTATTAAGAAGGAGGTGACAACTGTTTCTAAAATCTCTCTCTCTAGATTTATCCATTAAAATATACTTTGAGAAGTCTCAACACAGAGGATTGAGGGAAAGGAGAATTAATTAATTCCATCTTTTTCAAAACTGCTTCCACCCATTCAAATGTGTGATCATACTTTTCTACATCAGGTTATTTTTCTTGCTTTTCATTTCTATCTCGAAGTAACAAACTTATATATACCGTAACATAAATGAATAAGCTGTGTATCCCTGGCCAAAGAACCAGCCTCTCTTTTGCTGATGAGAATAACTCAAGCCCCTTTTATTTTTTTTTATTAAGTCATTGGTACATAGATCATAAATACATTTATGCCATTATGGGATTCAATGTGTTGATTATTTGTACAAATTGGAGGGCTTGCATCCTACTAATCAACACAGCCTTCACCACTTTTACCCAATTACAGGATTAAGACATTTGTGCCCTATACGTGATAGATCCAACTTGTACTTCCAATATGCTACATAAGTGTGGTCCCCCTACCCACCCTCCCTCTATGAACCCATCTCCCTCCCTTCCTCTCTCCCTCCCCTTCCCTCCTTCATCCTAGGCTATAGTTGTGTTTCATTTATCATATGCTTGTGTGAGTGATTGTAAATTGGTTTCACAGTAGCACTGAGTACATTGGATTTTTTTTTTCCATTCCTACTGCGACTGTATGCTCCTGGCCTGTAGACATGGACATATGTGAGCCCACTGCAGCTGTCCAATGGCTGAATTTTAGGGGTTGTTTATCATTATTTTTCTGAGGCATGATGCTCCCCATCTCCTGTATGCAATCTCTGCGCTTCCTTTCAGCTTTGGATCAAGTACAGTGCAATTTAAAAATCACCCTGAATAGTAAAATGGACAAATGGGTTTTCTGAGAGCATGAAAGGCAAATTGGGTAAATGGACTCGCCTAGCCTGGGAACCAGAACTTCAATGAATTTTCTAGCTTCAAATAGAACTAATGCTATTTCACAGCAAGTTATTCTTCTCCATTCCATCTTGGTAGTATGAATCCTGAATTTAAAATTAGCATGAAAAAGCACTTTTCCTGTAGAGAGACTCCTGCCTGGGGCTGCGTTAAAGCTGCAAGAGGTTTGTTTCAGGAAGTGCCAACCGCATAAAAGTTCCGCCCTCCGGGTCAAAGAGTGTTTCTTTCTTCCTCATAGTCTACTAAAGGCTGGGTGCCCCTGAAACTATTGGGGAAAATAAATCTTTTCTCTTCTTTTCTGGGAAAAGGAAATTCTAAAGAGTAACCATTTAAATAATAACCTGTAAATCTTCTCATTAAAACTGGAGGGCAGAGTCCCTTGAGGGAGCAAGTGTAGACTATCGCCGCTGTTCAGTTTGCTGTTTCCCTGAGCCCTGCAAGAAAATCTGGCCTCTCCAAGGCAAGGGAGTAACAGTCCCCATCAGTGTGTCCGAGGCACAGGACTGGGAATGTCTTCTTACTGATAGGTCTGTTCAGAATGCCTCTGTAGAGGGGGAAGGTGGGAGGGGGTGGGGTCTTGGGTGTGCCACACCTTTTGGGGGCAAGACACGATTGTAAGAGGGACTTTACCTAACAGATGCGATCAGCGTAACCTGGTTTCTTGTACCCTCAATGGATCCCCAACAATAAAAATGATAATAATAAAGAATGCCTCTGTAGCTTCTCAACAAGCTCTAAAAAAGAACGACATAAATATACAAATAGAAATGAATGAAACAGAAAACAGAAACAGCAGTGTTGATAAATAAATAACTCCAAGGGCTCATTCTTTGAAGAGAACTAAGAACACACAAATAATGGGGCTAATCACAGTCTCTGATCCAGGGCTACTTCCTCAGAGAAACCCTCTCTTCCTTCTTAATTAGTTCTTCCTGTTTCTGTCACTCATTCCTTTCCCTTGCTTTATTATTTTTTTTTTCATAGCACTAAAACTCCCAAGTCGTATATACTGGTGACTTTTCAGTTGCACCTCCCAGCTCTGCAGTACGATCTCCAAAATGAAAGGGATTTTTCTGTCTTGTTCACAAAGATACCCTCATCACCTATGAAGTACCCTGTATGGAATATAGCAGGAACTCAATAATTATTGACTAGATGGGTAATAAGCAAAAGAAAACATGAGTGCTTAACAGAAAACATGAGAAAGGAGATAGATAAAAATTTCCAACTTTTTAAAGATTATATATAGAGAGACAGATAGATAAACACAGCATCGCTGGTCCAGGTTTTCATCTGGGTAGAGTGCTGGGGCATCATAGCTCACAGCAACCTCCAACTCCTGGGCTCAAGAGACATTCCCACCTACACCTCCCAAGTAGCTGGAACTATAGGTGCCCTTCACAATGCCCCGCTATTTTTTTTTTTTTTGGTTGCAGCCATCATTGTTGTTTGGTGGACCCAGGCTCGATTCAAACCCACCAGCTCAGGTGCATGTGGCTGGAGCCTTAACCGCTTGAGCCACAGGCCAAGTATTTTTTTATCTCCTCAGTTTCTCCACCTCCCAGCATCTGGTAGCCACCATTTTACTCCCTGTTTTTATGAGTTAGACTTTTGTAGATTCTGCTTATAGATGCTCCCTGACTTACAGCGGGGTTCCGTCCTGATAAACCCAGCCAAAATTGAAAATATCTTAAGTTGAAAATGAATTTCATATGCCTCACCTACCCACCCCATAGCTTAGCCCAGGGTAGGTACCTTAAACCTGCTCAGAACACTTAAACAACTACCGCTGGGGAAAATCATCTAACATGAAGCCTATTTTGTAATAAAATGCTAACTGGCTCCTGTAATTTACTGAATTCAGTACTACAGGACACTTCTATTGAATGTGCATTGCTTTTGCACCAGTATAAAGTAAAAAAAATCCTGAGTCAAACCATCCTAAGGTGGCGACTGCCTGTGTAAGTGAGATCACCAGCTATTGTCTTTCCGTTCCTGGCTTATTTCACTGGATCTCTTAACATATGTGAAATCACCTGCCAAGTAATAGGGAACCAAAATACTTTTAGATTCCCTTCGCTGGTATTTGTAGACAATTTCCCAGCTGAAGCATTCTGGAATATTGCCTCTTTTCCTTGGTACACTGTTTCTGTGAGGTCACAGAAAAATCCATGTGTGAAAAATCCATGGCTCTCAGGCTGAGACGTAGTATCCCACAATTAGCAAGTTGAAAAGTGAGGCAGGGATCAGAGCCAGACTTTAAAATTCCATATCTGATGTTTGATCCACTAGTCCAATGAAAGAAATTAAATAAGATGATAAACTCCAGTAACACCGGACAGGCCATGTGGCTTAGGGCAAAAGCACTGAACTGAAAAGGCACTAGACGTGGTTCTATTCAATACCCAGCTCTGTGACCTTGAACATGACATTCAACTTCTCAGCATCTGCAAAATGAGGTGGCCAATATCTCTAAGGCTCTTTTTTATTTCTAAAATTGTTTACTTTGATAGGAAACATTGGCCTTCTTTTTTGACAATTTCTGCTCCTAAAAGAGGATAGATGGTTAACGATTCTGAAATATATAAGTGTAATTATATTTAGGGCATATTTATCTGTCTACAGAACTCAGTAACACGATTTTTACACAAAAGTAAAGAAGGAATGGTCATTTTGTAATATTTCTAATCAAGTAATAAATCAATAAAATTCGAAACTGAATCTGAAGCATGCTTAATACAATAAAATGCAGACTGTTAGGTTTTGAGCCAAGAATATAAAGTTCAGGTGCCTATTTAAAGACCTGGCAAGCACAATAGCTCAAACCACTGTTGTAGAGAACACTCTGTGTAACCAAATGCCTTTCTGCAAATGTAGGGAAAATTATACTTCCAATGACAATTGGCACATCCTTCAACAACTAATTGCCTACTCATGTAGCAATTCTCCAGTTCTCCAGTTAAAACCCCCAATCTTTAGTATTTAAGATGCAGGCAGGAAGTGTTTCAGCACAGAAATCAGAAAAAAAAAATGCAGAGGAGTTAAAATGAGAGCTGATTCACACCATTAGAAAAATGTGATTCAGCAGGAGGTAAAACTAAATTATAAGAACCCTGAGGTTAGCAAGTTCTCAGGCTCAGTGTATCAGGGGGCTGTCATCTCATTAGGTAGCAAATCATGCCAATAAATTAATTAGCAATGTCAGACTTACTAAAGGAACCTCAAGAAAGTGCCTCCAGCAGCTTTGGCAATCTAAACCTTATAAAAGTTTAGATTCATCTTCATTCCAAGTATTCTACAGAATGGAATTTCAGCCACGGGCTAATACTGATCACTCATCAAACTGAGCAGGAGGGTGAAAAAACTCATCTGCGTTTGAATGGCGATTGCAAATAGTGTATGAGATCCACAGGTGCCCGGAATCAGTGAGTGTTGGACGCGAGAAGAAATTGAGACATTATCCAACCCAATGCCTTCACTTAACAGATGACTCTCAAGCCCGGGAAAGTGAAGTTTCTTGCCCAGATCTCCCAGAACACCTAGAATGTCTTCTCCCTCCACATTCAGCATGCTCCCAATTAATCACACTCTAAACATATCACAGAACACAAACTAGGTTTTCTTTTGGAGGAGTGGGGTTTTTTTCATTATGAGGAAGAAACATATCAAAGCGGTCTTCATCTTTACAGAGGCCAGAAGGTCAAAGTGGTGGCTTTAGCCAAATTATGGTTAATAATAAAATATATATATACATATATATGTATGTATTAGAAACATGCACGAGCTTTGTTGGATATTTTGACATGCTCTATAAAAACAGTGTTCAGGTCTGGAAAAAATACCTTTAATTTTGCTAAGTAGAAAAGATTACATGCGGAATGAACAAATCAGGGCTTGAATTTGATTGTGCCCCCTTCTCAATAGTGTGCTTTGAATAATAAGTTATTATCAGAGTTGTTTAAGTGATTAATGAGCTAACATTCAAAATGCCCACACAAGTGCCTGGTGACCTGGTACATTAACTATTTCCCATGAAACAAATATCCATTTGCATGTGGGAAAGATGCAGAGGCAGCATGGTCCTCCTTCCAAGTTCTCCCTGCCAGTGCTACAAGATGAGTGGCATGAGGCCATTAGGGGAATCTGCCTGGGGGCTGGATTCTAGGAAAGAGGGCCACCCACTCAGCACAGGTTTTTAGGAATTGGTTTTATTAATAGATCTAGTGCCAGTGGAACCAGATGAAAGGCAAGAGCTGAAAACTGACTCACAGATCCTCGTCTTGAGAAAGTGGCTATAGGTAGCAAAAAATAAAAGTAGGTCCTGGTAGAGCCCTCTCACAGCAACTAACATGAAGGAACAAGAAGTAGACGCATTACTGGGCCTTATGAAAAAGGAACCATAAAACCAGAAACTGTGATAGGTCAGTAGACCAGTAGTAGGTGAGTGCTATCTGACCTCAGGGCGAGAGCAGCCACCTAAAGATGAATCTTTCCACACAACGCTCCACAGGCACCTAAGATCAACAGGGAGTGCAGATAATGCCATGCACAGCCCACGCCTTCAGCATCAGAGAAGAAGATTATTACCAATGTAAATCACCTCCAAATGAGAGAGACATCAAATTTCAACAGAGCTTGAGCTCCAGCTGCTACTCCAAGCAGAGAAGAGGCAAGGGGCAGAGTGTCAAGAGACTCTGAAAAAGAAAGGCATGGAGAAGAGAAGCAAAGCATAGACAGAACCTCCCTCTCAATCTCCTATCCCCAAGGAAAATAAGAAACCAACACTAAGTGCTAAAATACCCCAGCACAGCCCAGACATTGGGTAGTCGGATGTCAGCATCAGCCCCAGGGAAATGGTTGAAAGTGAATGGGACTGTGGTGATGGCAGCTTCAGAGAAGCATTGCTCCTGGGTAGGGAGGAGACAGAGACAGAGCATTTTTAAGAAACGGGAAGGGAAGGGAAGGAAGGGAGAAAGAAAGAAGGAAGGAAGGGAAGAAAGGGAGGGTGAGAGGGAAAGAAAGATGGAAAGAGAAAGAAAAGAAAGAAAGAATGAGACTGAGAAAGAGAGAAAAGAGAAAGAAAATCCAGGAATTTTATATTCATTTTGTGCAACGGTTTGGCTATAGCCTCCAAAAAGCATATGTTAGAATTTTAATCCCCAATGCAACCCATGCTGGGAGGTGAAATCTAATAAATGGTAGTTAGGCTATGAGGGAGGGTTCTGCCCCTGTGAATAATTCTATTATTGAGGGATTGTGTTTTTCATACAAGGATGAGTTCAGCCCTCTTTCTCCTCTCTCTAACTTGTCTTCTCTTGTGCTTCCACCTTCCACCATTGGATGATGCTTCAAGAAGGCCCTGTTGATGCCAGCCCCTCCATCTTGGACTTCTTAGCCTTCAGAACCATGAGCCAATAAATTTCTATTTATTCTTGGGTTTTCTGTTATAGCAGCATGAAACAGACTAATACAGCATGTTATAAAAAAAACTTCAGAAAAATTAAATTTAGCAATTTATTTGAGCAAAGAACAATTTATGAACTGGGCAGCGATGGACTATGACAATTGAAACAATTGAAAAGATGGTAGTAAAAATTACTATTCCGTGACACCAATATATGTACTTTTACTTTGAGACAAAAACGTCAGAAGGAATGGATTAAAAAAAATGCCCATTAAAATTAGCTATACAGTTAAGATACAGTAGGGAGATGGGTAACATAGTAGGGTTAAGAGGGGAAGTAATTGAAGGGTATGTTACTGTGGGTGTGTCCTTTTACCAAGCATATTTAAAATATATTTTGAGTTTAGTCTTGAGGTAGGGATTGCAAAAAGGAGAGAGTTTAATAAATATACTTGACCATGTGTTGTCGTGATAGCCAGTGCTTTGATTCCACAAAGGTTATGCTGAGAACTCCCTTTTTATTTGTGAAATATCTGGGAATTGCATGGAAAATGTATAAGAGATCAAACCAGAGCACTGCTTCTAAGAAAATGGCCAGCAGAGTTTCCCACCTTTTTGTTTCATTTCATTCCTGCTTTGAGAGATTGTTTGAAGAAAAATTTATATCCCTAGATCCGGATTTCTCCATCTAAGCACTGCTGACACTCACGTAATTCCTTGTGTTGGGGGTGGGTGGGTGGGGACTGTCCCCTGCATTCTGGGATGACTAGCAGCATCCCTGGCCTCTGCCCACTAGGGGCCAGGAGCAACAGCCCCCACACGGTTGCAGCTATCAAAAGTGTCTCCAGATATTGCTAAAGTGGTTTTTGAGGAGCATCTACCCCCTGTTGAGAAAAACGATGTAGCTGTATTTAGTTCATTCCAAGGTTAGAGAGATTGCCTGATGCTAAGCCAGTGGGAAACAGAGCCCTCCTTCTGCCAATTTTTAAAACCCTTTCTCTTTGAGGACTGGTACAGTAGAGATGGCTCCAGAGAGCGCTCAACTAAAGGCCCTTGTTTCTCTGCTCAGACCCTGA
This sequence comes from Galago senegalensis, assembly GCA_963575145.1. Classification (NCBI taxonomy): domain Eukaryota; kingdom Metazoa; phylum Chordata; class Mammalia; order Primates; family Galagidae; genus Galago; species Galago senegalensis. Next base: position 104,612 of record CAUYTI010156552.1, read on the forward strand.
GAACTTGGCATTGATGGCGGCTGAGTCATCCTGGGCACCATTAGAGCACAGCAAACCCGATCCCTGCTGGTGCCTGGTCTTGACCTACGGCCCCTTGGTCTCTTCCCTTTGGCCTTGAGAGCACTTTGCGGCAGGGGAAGAAATGAGGCCTAAATATTCATTAGTCTTTTCTGGCCAAGTCACCTCTGGCCCTAATGAAGTAACGGGAGCTGAAGCAGGAGCCTCCCGACCTCCCCAAGGAGGCCATTGCCTATTCCAGACTGCTGGCGGCTTCTCTCTCTGGTGTTGCTGCAGAATACACGTTGCTCAGATCGCACAGACCGGCTCCAGATAGAAAGGACACGTGTACTTACTCCCCCCTCCTTCTTCCCAAGCGAATGCCCCAAGGACCAGGGCAGCACAGGTGAAACTAGAGAAGTGTAGCCTCAAAGTGCCCCAAACGTTAACAGATTCCTGCAAGAAATAAGAGACTGGATTGAGGGGAAGGATGTACTCACCTGAGAGTCACCAGATGAGGGGAAAAAATCCACCAGGAGGGGCAACGCCTGTGGCTGAAGGGAGTAGGGCACCAGCCCCATATGCTGGAGGTGGCGAGTTCAAACCCAGCCCCAGCCAAAAACAGCAGGAAAAAAAAAAAAAACAGGAGAGGACATCAAAAGAGTATCTGGGGTCTCCTGGGCCCTTCATATAATTGCACATCTCCAAGTCAGCGTCTGACTCTTTTCGATATAAACTCACGAAAGAGGGGCCTGATGTTTCTACTCTCCGTTTCACACCTGTGGCAACATTTTTGGATAAATAAATGAATGGATCAATAACAAGTGAGAATTGCTTTCCTGCCCTGAGTGGGTCGTTCCTTATTATTTACAGCATTTTTACATACTGACTGTTTTATTTTTATAAAATCTAATACATCCATCTTTCCTATATTAGGGCTGTTTTTAGAAAGCCCCTCACTGCCGCTGAGATCGCATAAATACCACAATTTTCTTCCAGTACTTTTATGGTTTCATTTGCAAGATTTAATTCTTAAGTCCATCTGGGTTTTATTGTATTTCTGAAAGAAGTGAACTAGCGCCAGCTATTTTGTTTCAGAGCCAATTTCTCCTAACTGGAAAACTTGGGCTCTATCTAGTGGTGCGATGCCATTAAAGATAATAAGATTGGGGATCAGAAGGTCTCCTGGTTCTAAAGTTCAGCTCCACTTAACTGTGCAAAGTTTTAGCAAGTCATTTAACCTTTCTGAGAATTATCAACAGCTTTTATGGGAAGCGGACACAAGGGAAGAGGCAGTTCGGGAATCCTTAAACAAAATAAAGATGGAGGGTGGAAGGATGGACTAATGGTTGGGAGTATGGGCTTGAGTCAGACTACCTGAGTGTGCATCCCTGCACCCCGATCCCCTGTCATCTGTAATGTGGGATAAAAAGAATACCGATCTTTATATGACTTGTTGTGAAGGTTAAATACATTAACAAATGCACAGCACTCGGACCAGTGTCTGGATCGTGGTGATGGTAAGAAATGAACAATAGTTCTTGTGGAAATGGACGTCATTGTTTTAGTGAGGACGATGGATCAGAGAAGATCCCCCTTCACATTCTCTCGAAGATACTCGGGGAGGACGTCATCAAAAGGTCCTCCGATTTTCTAACTTTACCTTCTCGCTATCTTGAAACATACAATGTACTGTTGTTAGTTGAAATGTTCTTAACACAAAGAAATGGTAAGTGTGGGAGGCGATGGCCATCATGAATAAACCTATTGGGTCCACATCGCAAAATGTCACGTGGACTCCATCAGTGGGCATAAATATGAAATGTTAATAAAAAATAATATTTTTTAACAATGTGCTCCAAAGTGAGTTAAGAGGAGTAAAGAAAAGAGTGAGTTAATAGAAAAGAATAGAAGGCGGTGCCTGTGGCTCAACGGAGTAGGGTGCTGGCCCCATATACCGGAGGTGGCAGGTTCAAACCCAGCCCCGGCCAAAAACTGCAAAAATAAAAAAAATAAAAAAAGAGAGAGAAGAAAGTAGAAACACCAGTTGACTGACCATATAACCGCAGTGACCTTTGTCCAGCTCTCACTTTCATTCTTACTAATGTAAAATATTGCCTGTGATCTCATCTCATCACTAACGTTTTTCCCGTTTTAAGGGAATAATCGTATTAAATTCAGTAAGTTACTACCTTAAAGTTTATAAAAACCAATTCCCTGTATATGGACAGATTTTTAATAACATGACTGGATATGAATATCTCTAGAAAAGGCCTGATAAAAGTGTCACATGCAGTAAGAAAATGTGGATGGCAGAGAATAGTTCCCTCCTACGTTGAATCATAATGAAGCTTTTCGTTACCATTTTAAGCCCTAGACACAGGAGGAGGGGGGCATACAGTCTCAGAGAATAATAAAAACGAAATCACTATTCCCACATCTTCTTTCCTTTCTTAGTATTTCCTGGGGTTGTGAGCTCTGAAATGACCTAGCCTCAGATTGGAACAGGCAGGGCCAGGCCAAGCTATGCAATGTCCAGAAACTGACTTCAGTGACTAATGCAATTGTGTATCAGTTTCATGGAGTCCATATTAAGAGATTTATTACTTGTGCCAAATTTAACATTCTAACTTATTTGAAATTGCTTGTCATTTCACAGTTTGTCACATAGCTAAATTGCATTAGTTACTTGACTAAGGATAAAATAAATCTGTTTTATTGTTTCGTTTTTTTTTTTTTTTTTTTTTTGCTTTCCTACTGGAAAAAAAGTTTTGATTTTCTGACATATTCATTTTTACAGCAGAAACATCGTCGACTGACAAGTTCCCCCAGAGAATTCAAATGGGCATTTGACTTTGATGATTATAAATACTGTTTAGTAATTTCAAATTTATTAACCATAAGACAAATGTATCATTTTTCCATGAGCAATTAGACTGTGATATATTGAGTCAGAGAAGTAGCAATTATTGGAGACTTGACATAGACTTTTTTCCTTGCTATACCTCATGTGTGTGTGTGGGGGGGGTCTGTCCCCAGTCCCTGCCCCCATCAGTGAGTTGGGTGAGAGGGGTGGGAGGTGGGCTGGGCATGCTCTCTATGAGCAAACACAGCAGCCTGGACCCACCTTTCTGGATCCCTTGTGTCCAATTATTACTCACCTGGCCAATTGAGTGGATCTAGCTGTGGTCAGCTGACCAGGACGTCCCCATCTCTCCTTGCTCTGACTGTACTGCCAAGTCTCTGATCCTCAATTCCAGCCGCTAGATGGTTAATTCCAGTCTGCCCTCTGTTCCTTGGGGGGGGGGCAGTTATCTTAAACTCAGAGGCAGGAGTAAAACACTCCATGTGTGCTCAGATTCAAGCCGTATTCTGGATTGCGGAGTTTTGGGCAGCAAAACCATAGCTTTGACTTTCATTTGCCATTCTACGTTTCTTCCCTACACATTGGAAACCAGAGAGACAAAGCAGGGATGAAGTGGGACTCCCGCTCTCCTGGCATAATGTGATCAAGGGTTTGTGTGGTCAAGGGCACCAGCCCACGGGGCAGGACGCTTGTGATTAATGTCAACAGCAGCAGTGAAGCCCCAGTCTCCTGCTTTCACGTGGAGAAGAGCACAACTCTCACCCAATCAATTTTCGGTTGTTATGGCTTGACACTAATTATCCGAAACAGCAGAAAGTCAGTTATTATTCTACTTTAATTTCCATTTAAAACTGAGATAGGAATCAGATCCTGTGCAACGAATGTTTATCCAAAACGGGAGGAATAAGAGCAAAACCTACTTACTAATTTACTTCTACTAAAGAAAACTAAATACAACATTCCCTTTTCTTTCACCATCGTTCTCTCTTGAGTTTTCCATTTTCTGAAAAGCAAAGTTCTCAGATGGAATATTAGCACTTTTTAATTTTAAACTAAAAAATGAGTCACTTCTTTTTGGAGAACAGCTCCACGCCATGCACTATTTCTTTTCAAAATTTCAGAGAGCTCTGCTGGTATCTTTAGCAACTGTCCAGGGACTGGCCAAGGATTGGTGTCCAGCAGAGACTGCATCTTACTAGTTGCCATATACATGCTACAAACATATTCAACAGACCAAGGTCAGCACTGGCAAGATTTATCATTTTTTTACTACTCACTTGAGGACACTGTTCGTTCTTACTAGGAGTGGGAACTATTTACATTTTGACAGGTGTTATTAGTTTCCTTGGGCTGCCACAACAAATTACCACAAACCTGAGGCTTAAAACAACCCAAATGTATTTTCTCATCGTTCTAGAAGCCAGAACTCCAAAGTCAAGGCATCAGCAGGGCCACGCTCCCTCTGAAGCCTCCAGAGAGAAAACTTCTCCTGCCTCTTCCAACTGCTGGTGGCTTCAAGCTTTCCTTTGTTTACGGCTGCACAACACCAGTCTCTGCCTCCATTTCCCCATGGCCTTCTCCTCCATGTGTTTTCCCTTCCTTGTACTTTAAAAGGGCACTTGTCGTCACTGGATTTAGAACCCATGCTGGTCAGCAACAGGAAAGTACGGAGTGATGTGTGAAGGCATCTGAATGGTCAGAGGGATCTCATCTCGTAATCTGGTAATAGAAGGGCTTTCTGGACATCGTGGTATCCATGGACGAGGGAAGACTGACTGGACAAGGCAGCATGCATATGGGATGCTCGGCCACTGACCTCAGTGGACAGGCCAGAATATGTGTGATGTAAGCGTGAACCAGACAACCCTGGGGGACCCAGCTGGTGGAAGCCTGGTGATTTCCTTTCATGCACGTTCTCCAGAGGAGATCATTAAGACTCAAAATGTGACATGACTCACGGAACTCACGTAGCAACCAAGGAAGAGAAGGAATTTTGTGATTCCTGGTCCAAATGTCTTCACATACATCCGTATCCTCCAGCCTAATGGCTCTGGGCTGAATAATGTTCTCCCAAGACTCGTATGTCGAGGCCTTGACTTCCAGTGTGACTGAACTTGGAAATGGGGCTTTCAAGAAGTAGTGAAGGTTAAACAAGGTCATCGGGGGGGCCCTGATGTGATGATAGGACTTGTGTCCTTAGAAGAAGAGACCTAAAAAGGGCTTCCCTCTCTCTCTCTGTCTCTCTCTTTCTCTCTGCTGTGAGAAGACATCTGACTATAACCTTGAGCTAGGACTTCGCAACCTCTAGAACCATGAGATTTAAATGTTGTTTAAACTGCCCAGCCAGTGGTGTGTTGTTACAGCCACCCAGCCTGACCCTGGCATCACACTGCTTCTTGTAAACAGGAGTCAAACTGCTCGTCTGCGTGGCCAGGTGGGTAAATCAATCACCAAGAGGGAAATAAGGCATAACCCCGGAAAATGGGCTGCAAATGATGCCTTCCCTGTGGCTAGCCGTCTTTAGTCAGCCACCGTTCTCAGACACAGTCTTCACAGATGACTTGTTCGACTAATTCAGTGGCTCAGATTTGACTCTTATAACAGCTAACAGGACCACATCTGTGCGAGCGTCTCAGAGAGATTTAAACAGCGTTCTCCTGTTGTCTTGTGCTTTGGGCTCAAGCTGACTATGAAGGTGGGGGCGGCAGGAGCAGGCAGGGAAGGCTGTTATTCTCATTTTCAGTCTATCGGCTTCCCCGGGTAATTCTCCCAGTGCGAAATCAATGAAGCATGGATTTCACTTGTAATGCCACAGACCCGGGCATATTAACCCAATTATTTTATTAAATGAATTACAGAAAATTTCTCTTATCTTGTGCTCTAATATTACCTTTTCCTTCCTGAAACTGGAAAAAAAAAAAAAGCTGGAGACTCAATTCTCATTTTAGAAGAATCCCTGCCAGCCAAAATATTGATATTTAAAGCCTGGATTTGGGGGGCTAAAAGCGCAGGGAGAGTGCATTAGAATTCAATTCAATTCCACCAGTGTCTATAAAATGTAAATGATATGCAAAGCACTGGATAGGCTGCCGAAAGCATAAGGAAACCTAAGTCCAGCCTTCTGCTGTCTACTTAGAAATAGATATAAGGCTCCCAGGAGCATTCAAATGCAATGTGCAGACCAGCTAAGAATGAATTGCTCCTGCCCAACTCCTACCTAAATGACTATAAAGATTGTGAAAACTGTCAGTATCCAGTGTTGCAGTTCAAGAAAAGATCTCTCTCTCACACATGTATTCTAGAAACATTAAAGTATTTATGAAATCATTTAGACATGGTGAAGTGAGAGGGGATTGAATGGAAAGAAAGGAGGATCTACTACTGGTGCTGCCTGCCAGAAAGTAAGTGGAAGAGAATCCAGCAAACCTCAAGTGAGGGTAGAGGGAGCTGGGCATGGTGGTGAAATGTTTCTACTGTGCTGGTACCACGTGGAGTTCTCCTGAGCTGTAGCCACACAAAAGGAACACAGCAGGGAAGAAAGTGCCTCCTTAGAGACTTGCTCCCAAGAGACACCTGCCAGCCCCAGGTCCAGCTTCCAGAGGCTGCACAGGGACTGGAAGCCGAGCACTGCAGTGATGTAAACCCCAGAAAAGTCCAGCTGCCCTGTCTCCCTCCTACTTGACAACTGGAAAGTTCAGAAAGGGAATCATCCATTTTTAAACAACACACACACAGAAAACTCCATCAAATTTTAATTCTATAAAGCCAAATGTGGGCAAACCTAGACCTCCTTCCTTCGGGGGAATAAACAGAAAGCCACTGAAACCACTACATTTAATAACAAGAGGAGCAAATGTCTTCTTCTGAAATCTATAGTTGCTATCAGAAACAGGCAGAGTGTTTTTAAGAAGCCGTGTAATCTTTGTCTTCGGTTTTAAAAGGACACTGCACCTATGAGATTAGAGCAGGTATTCATGAAAAAGTAAACTATTTGAGACCAGGAAAGAAAATGATGATGAAAATTATAATTTCTGAATTTGAAGATTCAGTGCGATGTTGAATGCTGAGTAGATACGACCAAAGATCTCATCAGTGAAGTAGAAGACAAGCTTGAGAAATTCTTTAAGAACACAAAAGAAATGAGAAAATGAATAGATAGAAGTTGTGGAAAAAGCAAGGACATACAAAATCCAGAGAGTGCCTAAAAATGGATACATATTTTAAGAAAAGAAAAAAATGTTAAAATTGTAGCACTTAACATATACTAATAAAAGATGACTACAAGTCATACTTGACAACTCTGCCATTATGAGAGGTGCTCAAAGTATGTACATAATACAATATACAATGCACAGATAACTTCTCTTATAATGTGTATAATTTTTTTGGCACCCCTGGTATATTTAACGGTACTCCTGAGGGTAAAGAGTAGAGTAGAACAACATTGATAATATTTTCTAAAACTATAGAAGAAAAATTTTCTAAACCCAAGTAAGACCTAAATCTGCAGGTGAAAAGGACCTAAACTCTAAAAAGTCAGAAAAAAATCTACAGGCAATCAGATGAAAAAAAAAATCATCTTCAAAGGCATGGAAATCAGAATGATATCAAAATTCCTTGCAACGTTAAGGACTGTAAGTCAGTGGAGCAATAGCTACAGAGTATATTGAGGTAAAATGTGGCTCCAGAAATCTGCACCCATTGAAGTGTCTTCATAAGAATAGCAGAAAGGGCTTGGCGCCTGTGGCTCAAGCGGCTAAGGCGCCAGCCACATACACCTAAGGTGGTGGGTTCGAATCCCCAGCCCGGGCCCGCCAAACAGCAATGACGGCTGCAACCAAAAAATGGCCAGGCATTGTGGTGGGCGCCTGTGGTCCCAGCTACTTGGGAGGCTGAGGCAGGAGACTCGCTTGAGCCCAGGACTTGGAGGTTGCTGTGAGCGTGATGCCACGGCACTCTACCCAGGGTGACAGCTTGAGGCTCCGTCTCAAAAAAAAAAAAAGAATAGCAGAAAGACACTTTTTGATCTATAGGGAATTAGGAAAGATATCACCCACATACTAAACTAGAAAGGATATTCAGAATTATACTGCAAAAACTGAATTACATTAAATTTGTAATGGGAGTAAAGACATATAAAAATGTATATGAAGTATAAAAAAAGTACATGAAGTATAAGAATGTACTCATATAGGAAAAATCCATTGATATTGGCAAAATATGTAATTCAGAATTACATGTGAAACCCATCAGGTACACATTGAATGAAATTACAAAAATCACTACAAAGATAAGAACATTTTTAAAGAGATGATTAATAATATGAAGGTAATAATGAGGGTCTAAAAATACCATACTACATACATAAAATTGGCAAAGTAGAATGAAAACCAGTGTGGGCAATAGTGACCATTGGTTTATCTCACGGTTTATGCACTGGGAAGTCGTATTAATTGACCCTTTCAAGTTTATCATTGAGTTTAGGATAAAACATTCAAATTATTTTTTAAAAAGCACACGGAAGGCCAATAGTAGGATTCAATGTTATATAACTTCTAAATCACAGCAGAAGAAGATAAAGATAAAATAACTCAAATCTAGATAGAAAAAGTCAGAGAAAAAGCTAAAAATGCACAAAAACACTAATGTTAGTAACCATAGACTACAATGGCAATTGTAAGCCCAAACATAGGAATAAAAACAACAAATGTAAAAGTCTCCCTTACCAAATGACCAAGAATACCAAATTGTTTCATCATCAGAGCTAATTATATGCTATTGATTAGAGACAAATTCAAAAAAGAGACAAAAGAAGTATAGAATTTAAAAACGACAAAGATGTATCCAGCGAAAAGAAACAAATCAAAAATACAAACAATGGAAATGTCAGTATGAATGGAAGCCCCACCCAAAAACATTATCTAGGAAAAAGTGCTTTTATATTGGCAAAATATGAAATTCAAAATTATAATACTTACCACAAATTTTTTTCTGCCACCAAAGTACATAAAGTGCAACCCACTGGGAATAAAAATAGAAACCAACAGAAATAAACCGATAGTGGAATAACTACAGGAACATACATCCTCAGTCTGTGTCAGATCAATATGCAAACTACAGAGGATTTGTCCAATATCCCTATTAAGACTGCTTGGATTGATATGATAACACTTTATCCTTTAAGCATAAAAAATACCTTTTTTTTCAAGCTTACAAAAATAGCTTGATCTGTGTTTGGCCATAACAAAACCAAACTAAACACAGGAGAGTAGAAATTATACAAACCAGTCTCTTCACTACTTTGCAATAAAATTAAATTTAATAACAAAAGAAATCCCACAGAAGAAATATTCTCAGACTCCTAGACAATGTTCTGAGTAATTCTGAGAGCAAAGAGATCAATACCATCATTACAGACTATTCAGATGATAATGCCTATGAAAACGCAATGCATATCAACATGTTGATGTTACTAAAGTCATTCCCCAATGGGTTCTTCCAAAATCTCTACTCCCATGTGGTGCAAACTGCTCCAGACTGTAACAAAGGATAGAAAGCTTCTCGATTTATTTTACTCGGAATGATATCACCAGAAAGAAGATGATAAAACATATAGCAAAATTCAGCAATTATTCAAAAGGAGACTAGACCCTACTTAAGAGTCATCTGAAGAAAATGAGGCTGACCTCGTATTAGATCCTCTGACACAAATCACCTTAATAAAGCAAATGAGAAAACCCATATGCTGACCCCATTAGAGGCCAAAAAGATGTTAGACAATATTCAACATCTGTTCTTGATACAACCATTAAATTAAAAAGTAGACTTTATTAACATAATGAAGAATATTTATCTCAAACCAACAGCCAGGATCACATTTACAGAAATGTATTGAGATAGGCTTGGCATTTTTTAATGAGAAAGAAAAATAACAATGCGAAATGATGCCAATTTATAAGTCATAAATTACGTTTTATCTGTCCTTTTATATGCTCTATATTAAAACATGTACATGGTGGACAGAGCAAGATGGCCAAATAGACGCCTCCAGCAACCATCCTGCCACGTAAACGCCAAACTCAACAACTATCTTCACAAAGGTGCAAGTTCAGAAGAGCCACAATTCAGGTCAGCAATCCCACTACCTGGTTTTAAAATAATTTCAAGGGAAGAGACACTGAAGAGGGTGGAAAAGACAGTCTTGCACCACCTACCCCACCCCACAATCCCAGCAGCGCCAAGCCAGCCTAATTAGCAGAGGGATAATCTGTGTGCCCAGGAGAGGGACAGTGAAGTGACTATGGGACTTTGCATTGAAACTCAGAGCTCTTGAGGGGACACAGCATAGGGCAGAATCCTGCCAGTGCCCATGGAGGGAGAATATAAACCAGCCCATCCAGAGGGAAATCCTCTACCTCAAAACCCAAATTCTAGCTAGCCCTACTGCCAGCTACCAAAATGCACTGGGACCTGGACTATCAATATTGTTAAAATGTCTGTACGAACCCAAAGCAGTTTACAGATTCAATGCAATCCCCATCAAAATACCAATGACATTCTTCACAGAAATAGAAAAAAAAATTCCAAAATGTATATAGAACTTCCACAAAGTTGCCAAAAACATACTGTAGGGAGAGGACAGTCTCTTTAATAAATGATGTTGGGAAAACTGGGTATCCTGACACAGAAGAGTGAAACTAGACCCCCCACTTCTCACCAAATACAAAAATCAACTCAAAGTGGATGGATTAAAGACTTAAATCTAAGGCTGGATACTTTGAAACTACTAAGAGAAAACACTGGGGAAATGTTTCAAGACACTGATCTGGGCAAGAATTTCTGGAGTAGTACCCCAAGACACAGGGAACGGAAGTGATATTGGACAAATGGGATCACATCAAGCTAAAAGGCTTGATGCAGCCGTGGAAACAGAGAAGAGACAACCCACAGACTGGGTTGGACAAGCGACTAATAATTAGAACATACGAGGAGCTCCAAAAACTTGCTAGGAAAAAAAAGTCAAATAATAATCCAATTAAAAGATAGGCAAAGTGTCTGAATAGAGATTTCTCAAAAGAAGACATACAAATGGCCAATAGGTATTTGAGAATATGTTCAATGTCATTAATCATCAGAGAAATGCAAATGATGAAAGTGATGAGGTGACATCCTGTCACCCCGGTAAAAATGGCTTTTATTAAAAAGACAGGCAATTAACAAATGCCAGGGAGGATGTGAACACTGTTGGCAGAAATGTAAATTAGTGCAACCAGGATGGGAGAGGATACAGAAGTTCCTCAAAAATTTAAAAATAGAACTGTCATGACCCAGCAATCCCACTGCTGGGTATATATCCAAAGGTTGGGAGTTGAGCATATCGAAAAGACATCTGCATGCTGTGTTTAATGCAGCCCTATTCACAAGAGCCAAAATATCGGTAAGTGTCCATCAACACATGGATGCATAAAGAAATTGTGGTACGCTTATGCAGGGGAATATTATACAGCCACAAAAAGAATGAAATTCTGTCATTTGCAACAGCGTGGATGGAACTAGAGAATATTAAGTGAAGTAAGCCAAGCACAGGAAGACAAATCTCAGATGTTCTTGCTCCTAAGTGAGAGCTAAATATTAAAACCAATTGATGTCATGGAGACAGAATGATAGTTACCAGGGGCTGGGAAGGGTAGTGAGGAGAGGGGGATAAAGGGGGGATGGTTAACTGGTGCAAAAAACACAGATAGTTAGATAAACTGTATGATAATGGAGAGCCCCACAAAGTGACTATAATCAACAAAAGGGTAGGGCATCCTTCAAAATAACTAAAAGAGTGGAATGTCACTAACACAAAGAAATGTTAAATGCCAGGGGTGATAAAGACCCTATTTACCCAGATCGGATTAATTCACATTGGATGCCTGTATCAAGACGTCACATGTACCCTATAAAGATAGACAATTTAAATCTGATTGAAAGAAAGAAAAAATACATACACTGTGTATTATACTGGGCTAAAGGTTGCAAACTATATATACTTATTTTATGGGCACTGTAAGAAATTCTCAAGGTTTAGTGTATCTATTATAGGTTTAGAAGCCTATATTTCACTTTTGTCCTGTTTATATTATAGGTTTAGAAGCCTATATTTTCCTGTGTGTCCAACTTTAGCACTTAATCCCCCAACCCCATCACAGGAGGCTTCTCTTACATTTAATTTCTTCCTGGAATCCATGTGTCATCTTTCCCAGATTTCCTAGAAACCCTTCACCATGGCACAGCTCATAGCAGTAGTCACAGTAACCATTTTTCTTCACCTCTCATACAATAGAAACCTTCACTAACATCACTAACACACACCTCTTGGTGTCTTTATTTAATTTCAAAGGAAGCAGATGCCATAGGACTTGTTTTCAACAATGCCTAAGAATAGAAGAGATTCTTATCTAACTAACGGCTTATTGCTTTTATCACGAAAAGCAAGCAAATATTATTTTTAGAGATGAGGTTGTCACCATAGAATACACAAGCGTGTGAGATCCTGAAGGAACCTGATGAAAACCGGCCCTGCCCCTTTTAGTGGGCATCATGTCTAGAAGGAAATGAAATAACAAATCCAGTTGGAAACTTAAATTTGCTGGAATCACCAAACCACTAGATCACCTTCGAACCCAATTTTTTTTTACCATAATTTATTTTTTTAACTGGCACAGAATAGTTGTACATATTTATGGGGTCTGTAGTGATGCTCCATACATATAATGTATAGTGATCAGATCAAGGTAATCAGCATTTCTTACTCCTCTGTGCTGGGGACATGCAATAGCTTCTGGAGTTATCTGAAAATATACATGTTAATATTATTGACTGTGGTCATCCGACAGTGCTAGAAAACGCTAGAATGCATTCTTCCTATCTAGTGTGATTTTGAATGCTTTAACAAATCTCTCCCTATTCGCCTCTTTCCTCTACCCATCCCGTGCAGTGTTTAACTTCCTGTGCCTGGTTTATTTCACTTACTATAACGACCTCCTGGCTTATTCATGTTTCTCTAAATGACAGGATTTCATTCCTTTTTATGGCAGAATAGCATTCTATTGTGTATTGCTACCACATTTCCATTATCTATTCACCTGTTGATGGGCGCTTAGGTTGATGTCACGTCTTGGCTATTATGAGCAGTGCGGCAATAGACAAAGAGAATTCTAACACACTAAAAAGTCGCTGCACATCAAAGGAAACAATCAACAGAGTGAAAAGACAACCTACGCAATGGGAGAAAGTGTTTGCAAACTGGTCACTCCAGAAGGGACCAAAATCCAGAACATGCAAGAAACTCAAAGATCTCAAGGGTAAAACTACAAACAATTTAATTTAAAAGTAGGCAAATGGGATTTCAAATTGTATATAAAACCAGCACATTGTACCCCAGGATTGCATTAATGTACACAGCTATGATTTAATTTAAAAAATAGGCAAATGGGGTGGCACCTATGGCTCAGGGAGTAGGGCACCAGCCCCATATACCGAGGGTGGTGGGTTCAAACCCAGCCCCAGCCAAACTGCAACAACAACAACAATAAGAAAAATAGGCAAATGATCTGAACAGACACTTCTCAAAAGAAGACCTACACATGGCCAGTAATTTTTTTTAAGGGCTCAACGTTATTATCAGTGCAAATTAAAACCACAAGGAGATATAATCTCACCCCGGTTAGAATGGCTATTAAGAAAAAGATAAAAAAAAATAATAATAACAAACGCTGGTGAGGATGTGGAGAAAAGAAAGCTTATTCTGCTGGTGGGAATGTAAATTACTACAGCTACAATGGAGAGCAGATACGGAGTTTCTTCCAATATCTACAGACAGAACCACCATACAATCCAGCAATCCTACTACTGGGAATCTATCCAAGGGAAAGAAAATCAATATATCAAACAGATATCTGAAACTTCATTTTTAAATAAGTCAGCATTCGGTGGTAAATATTAATGACTGTACATCCAATTCCCTGCGCTGAGCCAAATGAGCACCGGGCCAGAGGCGAACTACACTTCTGGTCAGCACAGAACCCATCTGCAGATCGTAAAAGACCAAGAGCATCAAGGAAACAGCCATCCAGGAAGAGAGAACAAAGGGAGTCAGCTGAAGACAAGTCGGAAACAGAATGAGACTAGTAATGAAAAATGGATGCGTGGAGCTCCAACCGTGATTTCACCTGCACAGCTTTCCAGAGAAAGCAACTCTGGAAATAAGGTAGGGTGGTTCCCAGCAGCCAGGGGAGGGAGGGGTGAATCGTGGAGCACAGGGTGGGGGGTTTGGGGCAGTGAACCCGCTGCTGCATTACACTGTCATTGTGAGTGCATGTTATTACACACTTGTCAAAACCCATAAAAGGCACAACACCAAGAGTGAGCCCTAACATAAACTGTGGACATCAGTTTATAATGATGTGTCCATACTGGTTAACAAATGGACCCCAGCAATGCAAGATATTAATACAGGGGGAGCTGACGGAGAGGACCTGCGGAAGGGTACATGGGAACTCTCTGCACTTTCCACTCAATTTTTTTGTAAACTGAAAATAACTCTAATAAAAAAAAATGTAGTCTATTTATTTTTCTTTTAAGTGGCTGAATCAAGGAAGATGCCATTGAGATAATGGGGAAATCTGAAGGAAGAGTCTAATAGGTTAGCTGGCTAAGGGGAGCCTGGATTGTATTTTTTTTCCCCATTAATTTAGGTTTTTAAAATATTTTAATTTTTTTAATTAAGTCATCTGTACATAGATCATAGATACATTTATGTCATTATGGGATTCAATGTGTTGATTATTTGTACAAATTGCAGTGCTTACATCTTACTAATCAACATAGCCTTCACCTCATTCACCCAATTACAGCGTTAAGACATTTGTGTTCTACACCTGATAGATCCAACTTGTACTTGCAATATGCTCCATAGGTGTGGTCCCCCACTAACCCTCCCTCTATCGACTCACACCTCTCCCTTTTCCTCTCCCTTCCCTTCCCTCCTTCATCCTAGGCTATAGTTGTGTTTCATTTTTCATATGCAAGTGTGAGTGATTGTAAATTGGATTCACAGTAGTCCTGAGTACATTGGATATATATTTTTTCCATTCCTGAGATACTTTTCTAAGAAGAATATTTTCCAGCTCCATCCATGTAAACATAAAAGAGGTAAAGTCTTCATTTTTTTTAATGCTGCATAGTATTCCATGGTCCTGGATTTCAAGGACAAGTTTCAGGGACACAGAGCAGTTCACAAGGAGCGTAGAGGGTGGGAATCAGAGATTCACAGCAGGACAGAGAGAGCCCTCCC
>CAUYTI010156553.1:0-20445 GCA_963575145.1 Galago senegalensis
GACCCGCCAAACAACAATGACGGCTGCAACCAAAACATAGCCAGGCGTTGTGGCGGGCGCCTGTGGTCCCAGCTACTTGGGAGGTGGAGGCAAGAGACTCGCTTGAGCCCAGGAGTTGGAGGTTGCTGTGAGCTGTAATGCCCCGGCACTCTACCCAGGGGGGACAGCTTGAGGCTCTGTCTCAAAAAAAAAAAAAAAAAAAAGAAAGGCCTCCCTCATCACAACATAAATCAGCCCCTGGTCACTGTCAAGTCACCCTGTTGTAGAGGTTGGACAGTTAAGTTCTCAAACTCATCCTAGAACAAGTACCACATATGCCTCAGTGCTGGCCACCACTGCAGTCTCCTTCGAGGTACCCGCTTGGGAATCTATGCACTGACATCAGCACCTAGTTCACCCTTCAAAGCAATTTTGGAACTCTTTTTCTGTAATAGTCATCAGAGCTGTCATTGTACAAGGCATGATAACTAAGTTCATGAATTCATCCTAGAAAAAGTCCTACATTGCCAAATACACTCCGATGGCCAGGAGGAGAGCTTCGCAGATGACCTTAGTGATATTCAGCCATGAGGTATGCAGCAGTTTTCCTAAGATGAGCTGGGGAACTAAATTGTCTGACCTCATATGTCCTGGTCCCAGAACTGATCACTTTCTACAACATCCAGGAAAGTGGATCCTTGTCTATTTTGTCACTGCACTGTCTGAAGTGCTTAGAGCAGTGCCTGGCACGTAGGTGGTGCCCAAGGAATGAACCAATATGTGTGCAAGTGTAAAAGGGGAGGGATAGAAAAAGCAGTAGGAGAGAGGAGTGAGGGAGAAAGAGGGAAGGAAGCAAAAAGGGAGGGAGGGTGGGTCCAAGCTTGAGTCTCAGCTTAATCTACCCCAAGGCTTCACACACGTCTGAACAAGTCAGAGACTGTCACAGGGACCTGTAACCAGGGTGCCAGAACCAGGAGCCTGAGCCAAACACTCGTGTGGGTTAAAGTTGTCCTTTATTTACCAAGATTCAGAAGCCCAGGAAGACAAAAGAGATCATTCTCAAAGCCTGTCTGACTCTGTGAGAGTGTCACAGAGCCCATATGCCCTCCCCCAAAGGTCCTGTCTTTAACTATACTTCATCCTGCTCTCTAATCTCTAGCTGTAGGACTCTTCACCACATTTCTAATCCGGACCTGTTCTCTCTGTTGTTTTTTCTTTAGCCCAGGGTCGTGATGGCCTTCACAGTGTCAGAACCAGGGAAGCACCAGCTGATGGGACTGACCAGTAACTACTTAAATCATTAAGTGACTTTAACAGCGAAGGGGGCAGAGGAGGTTTGAGGCTGTTTCTCCTCTTACAGACCCACCCAGAATAGTTTTATGAGAAACTATAGACGTTTCCTGAAAAAAATACTAATCATGAAGTAAAAAGAAGTAAGAGAATAAAACTGGTCTCAGGTAGATCAGGCAAAGCCTTCTTAAAAGAAGCATTGCACTTGTCAGCTTCCCATCTCCTTTAACTCATGGAGAGTTGGATGTGGCTGCAAGGAAAACCTTAGAAGTATTCAAAATAAATTCGATGAAGCATAGTCCCGTGTGTAAAATATACTGTGGAAAGGAGAGGAGGGGTGAGAGGCATTCTGGGACAGGGAGCAGAGTCACGCGGGCAGGGGTGCTCAGCAGGAGGCCGTGTCACTCCACAGCAGTAATGGCACCAGGAGCTGCCACCTGGCTCACAAGCAGCAAAGGCCTCGGCTGGAAAAAAACTCCATAGGAACTCCAGCAGAGAACAAGGAACATGTAGAAGCTCAAGACCTCATTCCCTGGGAACTTGCAGAGTTAACTGGGCGAGCTTTGGTGGTGGGAGCAGTATGGGATGCACAGGTACTTTTCATATGGAAGCAAGATCCCGGCAAGCTGTGCTTATGGATTCTGACCTATTTTAGCTCAAGCCTGAAATTACAGGCATTTGAGACATGAGAGAGAGAGAAAGAGGTATGTGCAAAAAAAATTGCAAGTTAGAAACTATTTTAAATATTATGTTGTTTTTTTTTAAGATGAGAAACTCCGTGTGCTTGAGAGTTTCACCCGGAAAAGCTGAGGTGCAGCAACATAGCTACTTTACGATCCCCTTCACAACGTGCCACTTTGGAGACGCCATTTGGAGGGATCTGATTAATGCAATTCTTTGACCAATAAGGCCACCTTTACTTGTAAACTATGGAAATTCTCGGAGGGATGCATCAATGCTTCAGGCCTTCTGGAGGCATTTAACTAGCCACCTGGAGGATTCTCCGGTCTCTAGACAATTATTGCACAGCAAGAAAGAAAAAATTGCCTGAGGTTTTTAACCACAGTTAAATTCACTGTGTGGCTCACTGGAGTCAATAAATATGTCAGATGGACCAAGTACAAACCGTTATTCTTTTTTTTTTTGAGAAAGTCTCATTTTTGACACCTTCAGTAGAGTGCCCTGGGGTCATAGCTCACAGCAACCTCAAACTCTTGGGCTCAAGTGATTCTCTTGCCTCAGCCTCCCAAGTAGCTGGGAGTACAGGTGCCTGCTACAACACCCAGTTATTTTTAGAGATGAGGTCTCACTCTGGCTCAGGCTGGCTTCGAACTCCTGAGCTCAAGCAAGACATTGACCTCGGCCTCCCAGAGTGCTGGGATTACAGGCATGAGCCACCACACCGGTCCTACTCTTTACTCTTCAAGGATTGCTCTTTTCCCACAACGGAGAACATGAGGATGTGACCAAAAATTAAATATTAAATATTCCAGAGTCCCTCTTTTTTTTTTTTTTTTTTATGAAACAGGATCTCAAGGTCTCCCTCTCTTGCACTCTTGCTTGCCCAGGCTGAAGTACTGTAGTGCAATCAGAGCTCATTGAAACCTGCAACTCCTGGGCTCAAACATTCTTCTTGCCTCAGTCTTTTGAGTACCTGAGACTACAGGTGTGTACCACCACACCCAGATTTTTTTTTTTTTTAGACAGAGTCTCATTATGTCACCCTCAGTAAAGAGCTGTAGGTGTCACAGCTCACAGCAACCTTAAACTCTTGGGCTTAAAAATTCTCTTGCCTCAGCCTCCCAAGTAGCTGGGACTTCAGGTGTCCGCCACAACGTCTGGCTATTTTTTTGATGTAGTTGTCATTGTTGTGTAGCTGGCCAGGGCTGGGTTCAAACCCACCAGCCTCAGTGCACGTGGCCAGCACCATAACCCCTGTGCTAGGGAAGCTGAGTGTCAGATTTTTTTTTTTCTTAAGTGTAGAGATGTGTTTCATATATTGCCCAGGCTGGTCTTGAACTCCCAGCCTCAAGTGATCCTACCACACTATCCTCCCAAAATTCTGAGATTCCAAGCTTAAGCCCCTGTACCTGGCCAATGGTTCTTTTTTCAGGCTTTTTTCCAGACTCTGATCTCTGAAACTGACTTGCTCAGTATTTATTGGTAGTAATAGACAGTTTTTTTTTTTTTTGAGATAGAGTTTCACTATCTCACCTTCAGTAAAGTTCAATAGTGTCATAGCTCACAGCAATCTCAAACTCTTTGGCTTACTTAAGCGATTCTCCTGCTGAAGCAAGTAACTAGGACTACAGGCACCCGCCACAACACCTGGCCATTTTTTGTTGTTGTTGTTGTTGCAGTTGTCATTGTTGTTTAGCTGGCCCGGACTGAGTTCAAACCCGCCAGCCTTGGTGTATGTGGCCAGCGCCCTAACCACTGAGCTACGGGTGCTGCCAATAAACTTTGACTATAGGAGAGAAACTAAGAAAATTACTGACTAGAGGTACGTTGTATTTTAAAATTCATACACATTATAATGCATGATCAAACTATTGAAGTCTCTTAACTAAAGACTTGCATCTATTTCAGAAGGATGGTCTCAAAATTGATTTGAAAGTGCTTCACTGAAAATGTCGTTATAGACTTGGCGCCTATAGCTCAACTGGCTAAGGCGCCAGCCATGTACACCTAAGGTGGCAGGTTCGAATCCCCAACCTGGACCCGCCAAACAACAATGACGGCTGCAACCAAAAAATAGCCGGGCGTTGTGGCGGGCGCCTGTGGTCCCAGCTACCTGGGAGGCGGAGGCAAGAGACTCTCTTGAGCCCAGGAGTTGGAGGTTGCTGTGAGCTGTAATGCCACGGCACTCTACCCAGGGGGACAGCTTGAGGCTCTGTCTCAAAAAAAAAAAAAAATTGCTTATGCCCAAGAGTTTGAGGTTGCTATGAGCTGTGACACCACAGTACTCTACCCAGGGTGATAGCTTGAAACTCTGTCTCAAAAACAAACAAAACAAAACAAAAAAAAACTCTATAAACCACTTCAAAAAAGGCACTGGGAACAAGAACCATAATGTCAGCTCTGGAAGCTAGATGATGTCACCCAGACCCTCAAAAGAACCTTATGGCTATGTTCAGTGGAAGGTCAGGTAGTTGCCTTAGGGAACACAGTAGTTCAGTACATTGGCTCTGGCACTTACTGACAATATAACCTTGAACAAGACTCAATCTCTCTGGGCCTCAGTTTTCCTGTCTGTAGTGACAGTACCTGTCACAGGGCTGGGTATTTTTTTCTGTGTGAGAATATTACTTTCCAGTCACAGGGTTAATATGGGGATTCAATGAAACAATGTATGCAAATAACGTATGTCCATTCACCTGCCCTCTGGGGGCCACATGCTGATATGTCTTCTCCCTCCATTACAGAGACGTTTTGCCAGGAGCAAAATGTGATTATATTACTATACAGGTGCAGCTAAGGTGATTCCTACACCTTAGGACCTCAGCAGGATGTCTTATATATACTGAATCCTTAATGATGCCGTAAGTGTGTGTGTGTGTGTGTGTGTGTGTGTCTGTGTGTGTATGAATTAGTAAAGGAGATAGATAGGGTTCATGTGAGGGGTAATAAGCCATTTAAATTAAAATGGAGTCCTAGTGGAAAGAGAAAGCAAAATGGTCCTACCCATCAATGATGAGAGATTCATAGGGAGCCTTCTTATCACACACAGGACATGTCCACGTTGGCTTCTTCTCATTCATCTGTAGATAAAGGGCAGCATCGAAGCTCTGCAGGTGGGCGCAGGTGAGGGCACGACAAGGGACAGTCAGGCGCATCTTCCCTAGCTAAGAGAGGAATTCTCTAGTCAGAGTTGCCACTCTGGTTTCATCCCAGAAAACCTCACTCTAGTATCCTTAAGAACTCTTATGAGTCCAGAAGTTTGACCCAACCCCTCCCTTCCCTTCTCCCCAGTACCCACCGGGCACATGAGTGACACCCGGAGACTTGTAGTAGCCACCTCACTGTCAGGGTCAGCAGTCAATTTTTCCTTGACTGAAACAAAAGTGAGGCAAAGCCATGGGATCAGCAAGGCTGGAGGAAGCCCAAGAACTGGTAATGCCAGGAGTAGATGGCTCTGGCTGACAGGCATGGGAGTAGCGTCTTTGGGGGCCAGTAGGATGTTACATCAGGGTGGTTTGTGGTCTAGATTATGAAGGCTGGATGTGGAAGAGAGATTTCCCCATCCCTGAAGATGCTTAAACATAGCACGGTGACACTTTGGCTGTTAGAGAAGGAGTTGAAGCATCATGTGAGGGTCAGAGAACCCACATACTTGTAGGGATGGAGTTAGGGTCTGTGAGGTACAGAGCAGATACATGACTGGACTGCAAGAGTTTCACTCACTGTCTGAGAGTGGTCCAACTCCAACCACAAAGACTGGTAAGGAGTATGGAGGGGCAGGGTTGGGGTTCATGTGAGAGGAGAAGAAATTGTCACAAGAAGGGGACAGGTTTGATTATGAAGTATGGAGGGCCAGGAAGACTTGGATTCAGATCAGGGCCCAAGGAGGGAAGAAGGATGTTACTCACTCAGTGCCCTGGAGTGGTCTGGGTTCCGGATACCCTTTGCTCTGAGTTTTTGTAGAAGGGTCCCTGCAGTCAATTGCCTCACCAGGTACACAGACAAGGAGTAATTCTATTTGGAAGTGGGGAGAGACAATTAGCTCTGCTTCTCATACCACTACCACCCATTTTGTCCCATGAGGACCAGAGATAGTGGTTAAAGGCAGAGAGACCCACAATCCAGGACACTAAATGATCCCCTTCACTTCCTACAGGCTTTTCCAGGCACCATGCTTTAGCTGTGCTCACCCGTCCAAATTCAGATGACCAATTGACCACAATGGTGTTGGGAACAGTGGCTGAGAGTCGAGCCAAGGGTGTGATGTTGATGGGGCGGCTGGGCCTCTTGGGCTCAGCCCCATTCTTGGTTGGGGGAAGGTAACCCTGGGGAAGGGAGGGATTGGTCAGTGGAGAGGCAATTCTAGGAAGGTGCTTTGCTCTAACAACAAAAGACACCTTGCCTCATGTTATTCACTCCTTTGAGGGAAGGCCAGCTCATTCACTGACCAAGGGGACAGGGGTCTGTTCAGTGACTCACAAAACTGGGCACTGTCTAGGGCTGTGTATGGGGTTCACTCCTGGGAAGAAAGGAGAGCTTATTTCCAAGGAAATAGGAACCCACTTACTGAGTCCTTGACAAGGAAGCAGAGGGACACCTCAGTTCTTTCAACCCTCAGCTTCTGGGACCATGACTTCTAAAAAGTCTTTCCTGAACCTTTGAGTTGAACTAATATCCCTCCTCTGGGTTTTCATAGAACTTTTGTTCAGCCCCATCTTAATATTCTCTAGATTACACTGATTTAATCAGTAAACTGAGCACCTACTGTGTGCCAGGCCCTGTGCTAGGCACATACGTCTCTTTCATAATAGGTTTGTAGTTAATATTTAGGAATTGAAGTGGGGAGGAGTTTCTCCTAGAAGAAGGGAAAAGCATTTACCGGCAGAGGACACAGTTTCCCATTGACCTTGACAAAGAGGTTGGGGGGGAAATAATCCTCCTGGGGGCAGCTGGTCTCACAGAGACAGAACCTGGTGAGAGAGGCAAGGATGAAAGGGTAGAAGTTTCTTTAGTTGGATGTGGCAGGGGGACCCCAGAAAATCAGTCATGGATGTCTGTAGCCTTCAACACCCAACAAGCATCCCAGGGCTGGGGTGGGCAGTGGCAGAGCAGGGATATCTCCTAGAAACATCTGTCAGGAGATGGATGTTTCATGCCTACCCACAGTGGGGATGACCCAGCAGCAAAGGGGACTCACCTTAGCTGCACCTGTATGGTATAATCACATTTTGCTCCTGGCAAAACCTCTCTGTAATAGAGGGAGAAGAGATATCAGCATGTGGCCCCCAGAGGGCAGGTGAATGGACAGAGGTAGAAAGTTGGATGTCTAGGGGATACAGAAGAGACATACAAAAGGAGAGACAAGCAGGTATAGGAGAAGGAAGAGAATAAGGCAAAAGAGAAGAAAGAAAGCAGAGTCCAGGGTGACCCAGGGAAGAGGCAAGAGGAAGAAGAGATGTACCTGGATGTAAGAATCTGCTGCACTTGCTGGGGTGTGAGGGCAAAGGTAAAGTGCGCTTCTTCAAACCGCTGGCTAGAAGTGGATGCTGAGGACACAAAGGGGCAGTTATTCCCAAGCCCATGCACAGGCAGCCATGGAAGTTGCCCCCATCCTAGATTGCTGATCCCATAAGTTTAAGCCTAAGAAAGGCTTGGGGAAGAGGCACAGAGTCTAGGAAGACTAAGGGACTACAGAGAGCCATACCAAGGGTGGTGGGCCGGATGAGCTCCCCGTAGACTTCATAGAAAGGCAATGGTTTCATGGTAACATCTGGGTGCACAGGCTGTGGCAGAGGGGGATGCATGTCTACCTCACGCTTGGGGCCCAGCAGGGTGCCAGGGGCCAAGAGGGCCGGGGGAATAGGAGCTAGAGGACCAGGGGAGGCTACAGGAGAGGTGCCAGGCGGCAGAGGGAGCAGGGAAAGATTAGAGGGCCCCAGGGTCTTTCGGGGAAAGCGTCGGCGGTAAAGCTCTTTGATCTTCATCTGGACACTGGGGGCACAGCTGGACTTGAGGAGGTGCAGGGCTTTGGCCAGAAGCTCGTGTTTCCGTCCACTCTTGTTCCGGCCAGCAAAGCCGAGAAGCACCTGAAGCTCAGACACCCGGAAACTCATCACCATGTGCTGTGTGGAATAACAGAGAAGCTTGAGAATCCTGGTCTGTCCTGCCAAGAGCATGGGCTGAGCTACCAGTTGGACAGGGCCTCTTTCCCTCCAGCACTGATCAGAAAGATGCTTTGTAGCTAGTGAATTACTGCCAGACAGCTGACTGGCCATAGGTACAGCTTAGTCCCATCTTAGCAACCCTTAGGTCAGCCTTACCACCACCACCACCACTACCCCCACCCCAAAGCTTGAGCAACCCTATCTCCCCATGCCTGGAAGTTGACTAGAGTGGGGTCAGAGAATGGCAGACAGCAAGCCATCCACAGACACACTCCTGAGTCTACCATAGACTCCTATATCCATCTCTAGACTGGACTCTCCTTTAACCTGTTATCTCCTCTCCTGCTTTTTCTCAGACTCTCAGACCCATCCCAACAGGAGACAAGGAGGAGGGAGAGAAGAGAGGATTCAGGAAGAAAGGGGCCAGGTGACCAGAGGATTGTGCCTCAAAGCCCACCCCTCCCAAACACTTCAATCTACCTCAGCTATTTTTCCCAAGTCTCTGAAGCATCTGTGGTCTGGGTTCAATGCTCATAACTCCCCCAAATCCTTTCTTAGCATCATTTACATAACCACCTTCTCTTAATCCTATTTTTCCAGGAGGGAAACAGGACAAAAACTGGAGGGACAGGGGTAACAGTGAATTGCTCTGTCCAGGTACCTATTAATGCCATCTGCCACGAACTATTATCATGCTTTTCTCCTACTTAGGGAAAATAAGTGATTTCACACACACACACACCTACAAAGGGTGTAAGAGGAGAGGGCAAAGTTCTAAAAAGGGGCCTGAGAGGATGAGGGGAAGACCCCCAAACCAGGACACAGAATCTCAAGCTCCTTTAGAGGTAGCTGGGCCCAATGGCTGGAACCTCAAGCCTTCCCAGGACTGGGCCTCCATTTCAAAGGGCAGAACAAGGCCAAGAGGCATGAACCCAGCGGTTTAAGGTTGGGTGAGATATCCTCAGATGTGATTATGCTCAGGACACTGACTGGTAGTAGGAGCAGTATCCTCTCCTTAAAGGACTCCCTTCGGTGAATCTCTAGACCTTGCCACCAGCAGGCCTTGCTAACACTCCACAATTCTTCCCCTCACACGAGGCTTTGTCTTGGACTCCTTTTGAGGAATGTGATGAAAAACTTGTTCCTCTACCTTTCTCCTCATCCTTATCTCCTCTCTTGTCTTCATTTCTCCATTAGCTTTGAATGAAACTTCCCTCCTTTCAATCCCATAGTTTCACACTCCTTGCTTCTTCCCAAAGGCCGCAATTCTCTAAGGCAGAAGCTTCCTCTCAGCCTCTAGGATGCTGCTGCCCCACCCCTCGAGGTATCCGCCCGCACGGCCCCGCCCCCTATATCTCAGCCGCCTTCTGGTACTTCCCCAGGCTCAGGACCCAAAAGCAGCCCTAAAGCCTCTATTCTCTCAGCAGCCTCCCCTGCATCTGACCCCCGTCCCATCCCTACATCTGCCCCCAACTGTCGCATCTCTTGGGCTCGATCGACTCGTTCCCTGTGTCGCTACAGCAGCTTTGCCCCCGGCCCTCCCCCTACAACTGACCCTTCTACCAAATCCGACTTCTACCCCTCGTCCCCGCCCCCTGCGTCTAGGCCCCCAACAGCTGCAATTCCCCTCGGCCCCACCCCTACATCTGCCCCGCAGCCCCGCCCCCAGGGCCCCGCCGCAGCCCCTTCCTCGCCCACAGGAGCGTCTCTCCGCTTCTCAGCAGCCAGTCCCTGCCACGTCGTCTGCGCCCACCGATCCCTCGGCACCCAGTCTCGGTGGCTTCCCGGACTCGGCTCACCGCCGGGCTCAGCCCAGATGGGGATGGGGGAGGGGGCCGGTACCTTTAATTCGCCCAGCTCCGCCATCTTGAGACATCGCAGGCGCCCCAGCCGGAGCCCGAGCTCAGGCCCAGGGACCGGCGCACAACTCTCCACCGCGGCGCCGGCCGCAAATGCCGCCTGCTCCGCCCCGTCCGGCCCCCTATACCTCCCCTTCTCGGCCCCGCCCGCCTGGCTCGGGACAGGCCCCAGCCCGAGCCCCTCCCTCGGCAGCCGGACACGGCCACTACACGTCTCTGGCCGGTTGGCAAGACGCGGGAGTGTTCTGCCCAGAAGATCGCGGGGGTCCCTGAGGGTACTGGGGAGGGGGCGGGACCGAAGTGTCTGAGGAAGGGGGGCTTTGCCACGCCAGAACAGGGAGGGGATTTTAGGGATCCCAAGACACTTGAAAGATGGAGTGAAAGTATAGGAACTGCTTTCGCAGAGAAATGGGGGAGGGGACGAAGTTGGAGCGAATACCCTCATCTCCATCTCTACAAGTTTAACCAACTAAAACCAGAGTTCCCACCAACTCGGGAAATGGGTGCACTCCGATCCATTTTAGCGAAGGCCTAGAGTCGAGAACAGCTTACTTCCAGACGGCTATTCTCAGTCCTTCACTCTTCCTCCTCCCCCACGTACCACCTACAATGTAGCTCGTGGTCCGGCCGCAGGACTCACACTTGACAGCAAAAAGTTGGGTGGGGGGAGCGGGACTTACCCGGACAGTTACGGGGAGCTTGGAGATGGCTGGGGAGGTGGGGGAGGAGGCTCCCGCAGTCTGCACCGCTGGAGTTCGGTCTGGCAGCCGGACGCTGCAACCACAGCTTCGCCCGGCCTAGCACTTGGGCTGCGGCCGCCCCTTCCAGGGTTAGCCCTCCAAGAACTCAGGGAGGAGAGAAGGGGCGGAGCCCCGGGCGGGAGGAGGAAGGGCTGGGAGCCGGCTGGGGAGATTAACTCCTAGAGCCGGAGGATGAGGGTACAGGAGTTTTTGGATTTTACCATTCTCACTACCGCTGTAACCCGTCGGGCTAAGAACCGACTTGTGGTAGAGGCAAGCTGCTAAGAAGACAGTGTGTCAGAGAGAGAGAGTTATGAGGCAAGGAATTTTTAAATTAAAAAAACAGTGTGGCGGGGCGCTGTGGCTCAAGCCTATAATCCTAGCACTCTGGAGGCTGAGGTGGGTGGATATCTTGAGCTCAGGAGTTCGGGACCAGACTGAGCAAAAGCAAGACCTTGCCTCTCTACTAAAAACAGAAAAACTGAGGCAAGAGGATCGCTTGAGCCTAAGAGTTGAAGGTTGCTGTGAGCTATGCTACAACTGCACTCTATCCAGGACAATAGCTTGAGACTCTTGTCTCAAAAAGGAAGACGGTGTGGACCAGAGATGTGACCGCATAAAGAGGTTCTTCCTTGGAATGAGAGTTCTCACTCCCTAAGGGAAATCCTGGGCTGCTGAATCCAAAGTGTACCGAACCCTAATTCTGCATGTGGTCTTCTACCCTCTACCTCCAAATACACAGAGACTCGATACCTTTATAGTAGCTGAAGGTGAACAGATTTTCTTACCACAAAAGGGAATTTTTTTTTTTTAAGAGACAGAGTCTATGTCGCTCTCAATAGAGTGTCATGGCGTCAAAGCTCACAGCTCTTGGACTTAGGCGATTCTCTTGCCTCAGCCTCCTGAGCTAATGGGACTACAAGCACCCACCACAACGTCCGGCTATTATCTTGTTACAGTTTGGCTGGGGTCAAGTTTGAACCCGCCACCCTCCATCTATGAGGCCAGTGCCCTACTCACTGAACCACATATTCTGCCAACACAAAAGGGATCTTTCTGACTCTCTCTAAGCTAGCTACCTACTCTTCTTCCTCCAAAGCCTTGGATCCTGCAGAGGCTTTATCTGAGATTACTCATGGGTAGGCCCCAGAATAAATGTTTCTATGTCCTGGAAAAAGCCAACTTTAGGCCAGTGTACCCATATTAGGTGCTAGAAAGACTTAGAGCATTTCGTTGTTGCCTGGGACCTAAGTGATAATGCATTAATTCAATATTTGAATCTGATCAGGGATTGTTAGATGCTGAGGATATTTTAAAACCTTGCAGGAGTTCAAATCTAGCAGCAGAGACATGTTATGTGCATAACCAGCATACCAAAAAAGTGCTTTAATAAATAATAGGGATAATCCCCTTACTTAACTTAAACCTTCAGTATAATCCTGAGGCGATCTCACCCAAGTTGTAAGACTGAAGGTACCAGCCTACCAACAGTCTTACCTACCGGTTGAATAGGACCATGTCCAGCTACTTTGTAGCTTTGTTCTTAGGGCAGATGGCCACCACCCCTGACACCCAGGTTCTTTCCTTGCTGCTTTGCTGCCCATGTTGGTGGGCCCCTTAAGGTAATCCGAGGCTCAAGCATTGAGTTCTGTTGCTCTCCAACATTTGAGTCTTCATCATTCCCTGAGCTCGTTTTTTTTTTTTTTTTTTTTTTTCTGTTCTGTCCAGCCCTCTAGGTCAAAAGCTGTTATAGATTAGTTTGTATTTTTGAGAATTTTCTGTAGTTGCAGAAGGAGGGTAGGAAGGATTATAAAAAAAGATGGAGGAGGGAACTTTGGGGAGTAATACAATATGTATGCTCATTATCTTGATTGTGTGATGGTTTTATGGGTGTGTACATATGACAATGCTTATCAACTTGCATACATAAGATACATGCAGTTTATTGCATATCAATAGTGATAAAAATGTAAAAGAAAGTCTACCTCACCGTGATTCTTAGTGATTTCCTGAAGAAAGAATCTTCTTTAAAAGATAAATTGAGGTCAGAGGGTTGGCTCATGCCTGTAATCCTAACACTCTGGGTGGATTATTTGAGGTTCAGGAGTTCAAGACCAGCCTGAGCATGAGTGAGACCCCATTTCTTTTTTTTTTTTTTTGTGACCCCATTTCTAAAAGTAGCCAGGCATTGAGGTAAGTGCCTATAGCAGGCATCCTCAAACTACAGCCCTCGGGCCACATACAGCCCACCTAGGACATTTATCTAGCCTGCTGGGTGTTTTTGCCGCCACTGCCTGTCCTGCTCAGCAGCCGACTTGTCCTAGGGCCCACAGTCCAGCCCTCCAACAGTCTGAGGGACAGCCCTCTGTTTAAAAAGTTTCAGGACCCTTGGCCTATAGCCTCAGGTATTTGGGAGACAGAGGCAAGAGGATCACTTAAGCCCAAGAGTTTAAGGTTGCTGTGAGCTATGATGCCATGGGACTCTACCAGAGGCAACAAAGTGAGACTCTGTCTCAAAAATAAAATAAAATGTAAAAAAACTTAAATTGAGATCATAAATTATAGCATTACTACAGGATAAATGAAAACTGGAAATCAGAGCACCTAATCTCATCCTGAGTGCAAGCTTCATGAAGAACCTTTTCTGTGTGTTTCAAACTATGTCCCCAGTGCCTGGCACATCATAGACTCCTTAAATTTATGTTTAATAAACTAATATTACCAGATAAAGGAGGGAAGCAGGGACAAAGACAGACTGAAAGCATATCAGGACAAAGTTCCAGAGTGAAGGCATTGAAATACAGTCTGAACTTGACTGTAACCCATCAAACTTCACTTACTCTCACCCACACACTCCTACATCTGAAACCTGGGGAAACAGATGAAGCAGGAATAAGTCCCTGCTGAAGTCCTGATAGACAGCCCAGGAGAAATAAAGGAAACGATAAGAGTTACTTGGGGGCAGCATCTGTGGCTCAAAGGAGTAGGGTGCCAGCCCCATATACCAGAGGTGGTGGGTTCAAATCCGGCCTCAGCCAAAAACTGCAAAAAAAAAAAAAAAAAGTTACTTTGGGGGGAAAGATTTATGAAATCAGGGACAATTTCAGGGCTTGGGTTGTTGTGGTAATAGTTTGTGGGACTGTATGGAGAAAACCAGTTCCTGGGAAAGGTTTCACTCCTGTGTTAACATGAACATCACTCACCACCCCCACAGCTCAGCCCATCCTGGGATCAGCTTCCAGGAGTTCTGGAGAGAGCCCAAAGGCCTGGCTTCCATTACCAAAGCTGTTTCCTGACTCATACTTGAGCTTAGCCAAATGATCTCCCCATCTCTGGGCCCTTCTTTCTTCAGTATGTCCTTTCCACCCCATACCCTGTATATAAAGAGGGATATGAAAGTCCTTTCACATTTTTTTGGTAACTAAGAGGAGGTAGGAAGGCAAAGAGAGGTTCTGTTCCCCTTACTAGAAATGACTTGGACCCTTCTGATGCTCTTCCTTTGGAAGCTGTACCTTTCTCCCCTTCTCCATCAATCCCTATCTTTCCAATCCCCTCCACCTTAAAACAGTCCTATGCACATCCACACAAACCCCAAAGCAGCTCCGCACCTTTTCTAAGATCTGATGTACATGTTTCAGCAGCTCTTTTTCCCCCTTGGCTAAACTTTGGAGCCAGCTTGTGCAGCCCTTGTGTGGCCCCCATCCTCCACGGCAGCCCTTCTCACTCTCAATCCAATCTTTACTGACAAACTGCTGTCGTCTGACCCAGCAACCCAGCAGAGGGCGAACTGAGAGCAGGAATGGGGAAGAATCAGCAAGCATGTGAGCCTCCAAGCTGCAGGTCCAGATTTTGGAGAAACGTGGCCTCATTCTCAGCTAGAAGTCTGGGTACTAGAGAGGTGGGAAGGGGAGGAAACCTAGGGGAAGTGGCCAAGACAGATACAATTTTTCATACTGAGAACCGAACCAGAAGGAAGAAGCAAACTCTGGATATCCCTTCATTCTTTTCCCAGGAATCAGACTTTTCATATCTCTTTGCACCTGGTACAAAGAGCAGTAACAGCATGAGACCATGTGTCAAATCTGGACACAATGTTTAATTAATACATGACAGAATATTTTATCTATATACTAGATTATTTTATATTTTATTTTTAATCTCTCCTTGCCCTTAAAAAATGATCATGGATTCAGGTGTCCTAAGGTAGAGAAGATTAGAATTGTGGGGCAGCGCCTGTGGCTCAGTGAATAGGGCACCGGCCCCATATACTGAGGGTGGCGGGTTCGAACCCAACCCTGCCCAAACTGCAACAAAAAAATAGCTGGGCATTGTGGTGGGCACCTTAGTCCCAGCTACTCAGGAGGCTGAGGCAAGAGATCCCCTAAGCCCAAGAGCTGGAGGTTGCTGTGAGCTGTGATGCCACGGTACTCTACCAAAGGTGGCAAAGTGAGACTCTGACTCTAAAAAAAAAAAGAAAGAAAAAGATTAGAGTTGTGTTGATAAGAGATTTGAGAGAGAAGGATGTCAAGCCCCATTTTCACTGAGGGCTGTATTTCAAACTATAGTTCTTGACCAGTTAGTGAATGGATTGTGACCAATACCTTTTGATGGAGGATAATAGCAGAGAATAAGGGTAAGTATTATTTCAGGTAGTATACAGAGGATATAATATGTAATTCTTTCTATGGATCATAAAGTTTGAAAGCTGCTGACTTATAGGGCCATTTGTGATCAAAAAGGAAATAATTACCAAAACTTGGAAGCAACCCAGACATCCTTCAATAGGCGAATGAATAAATAAATGAACTGTCCTACATCTAGACAGTGGAATATTATTCAGTGCTAAAAAGACATTTATAAAACCAAGAGAAAATATGGAGGAAACATACAATACTAAAGTAAAGAAACTATCTGAAAATCTACGTATTTTATAACTCTAACTTTATGACATTCTGGAAAAGTCAAAGCTATAAATATGGTGCAAAGATAAATGGTTTCTGGGGGTTGAGTAGAAAGGAGGAATTAATAGGGGAGCATAAAGGATTCTTAAGGCAGTGAAAATACTCTACATATTAATATAATGGTCATTATAAATTTGTCCAAACCCATAGAAGGTGCAATACCAAGATGAACTCTAATGTAAAGTATGGTCTCTGGGTGAAAATATTGTGTCAATGTAGGTTCATTTATTATAACTAGTGTACCATTCTGGTGAGGGATGTTGATAATGGGAGAGACTATGCATATATGGGGGCAGAAGATATGTGTAAAATCTCCATACCTTTTACTCAATTTTGCTGTGAACTTAAATCTGCTCTAAAAAAATTAAGTCTACTTGGCCAGGCACAGTGGCTCTTGCCTGTAATCCTAGCACTCTGGAAAGCCAATGTGGGTGGGTCACTTGAGGTCAGGAGTTTGAGACCAGCCTGAGCAAGAGGGAGACCCCCATCACTACTAGAAAATAAGGCCTACTTTTAAAAGTTTTTTTTAAAGAAAAAAGGAATGAAAAAGATTATTTTCCCTACTCCTCATTAGACAGAAGAAAATGACACCCACACCATCCTGCCTCCTGTTTTATTTCTCACAGATCTTGTTTCCATCCACACCTCTGTTCTCTTCCACACCAATTCCAGGGTCCAGCTTCTCAGGTCTGGGGCATTAATGTCAAGTGAAGCCCCACCCATACCATCCCTCAATGGCCAACCCACCATCACCATCACCACCATAGCCTTATGCAGTCTCTGTCAACCAGGGATGCTTTTATTCCCTGAAAGAAGAAATTCAAGGATGAAAAATGCACACATTTCCATATCCTCATCTCCTCCCACCCACGTGTGTATGCTAAAGGGGACCCTCATCTATCTGGAACTAAAGAAGAGGACCATATCCATGGGAGTGGGGAAAAGACTGAGGGATGACTGCTCTTTGAATGAATGATATAACAGTAAAGGAGAGATCCTGGAATTTGTAGAGTGCTGCTCTAGGGAAAAACTTTGCACCACTATCCCATCATCACTCATCTTGCACTGGCATCTCCCTACCTTAGACCTTAGACGAGTCACTCAACCCTTCATTTCAGTCTCCATCTCCTAAATCCACCGGCTCACGGTTTCCTGACTCCACCTAGTGACTCTCCACATTGTATCTTCTCATTGGACCTCACCTTGAATGCTCTATGCCCCATAGGATTCCCCAGTGTCTGTCACCACAGGGGTAAAGGGAACTGATTTCCTTCTGTAAACCTCCTTTCCCAAATCCTTTCTCCCAAGCTCCTTCCCTCATTACCCTCAACCCACAACTCACAACAAAGAAATCCAGTATCCCTGAGGGCACACAGTTAGGCTGCCTCACTCCTCCTGCGTGCTGAGGATTCGCAGTAGAATATTGTATACATCCTGTTCCACATAGCCCTGTAGGTGGCAGGAAATAAACAAATGGAAATGAAGAAGGAGAGGTTCTATGGTGTAATAGAATACTCTTTACTATATACCCTCATTTGTTTATTTATTTTTATTTTTATTTATTTATTTATTTATTTTGAGACAGAGCCTCAAGCTGTCCCCCTGGGTAGAGTCCCATGGCATCACGCTCACAGCAACCTCCAACTCCTGGGCTCAAGCGAGTCTCCTGCCTCAGCCTCCCAAGTAGCTGGGACTATAGGCGCTCACCACAACGCCTGGCCATTTTTTGGTTGCAGCCATCATTGTTGTATGGTGGGCCCAGGCTGGGGATTTGAACCCGCCACCTTAGAGGCTGGCGCCTTAGCTGCTTGAGCCACAGGCGCCGAGCCTATTTTTATTTTTTTTTAGAGACAGACTGTCACTTTGTCACCCTCAATAGAGTACCATGGCATCACAGCTTACAGCAACCTCACCTCTAGCTCTTGGGCTTAGGCAATTCTCTTGCCTCAGCCCTCCAAGTAGCTAGGACTACAGGCACCCACCACAACACCTGGCTATTTTTGTTGTTGTTGTTGTTGTTGCAGTTTGGCCAGGGCCAGGTTCGAACCCACCACCCTCAGTATATGGGGCTGGCGCCCTACTCACTGAGCCACAGGCACCGCCCTCATTTATAGTATGTAAATTCTCTATGGCTGTGTTTCTATTTTCCCAAGGAAGATAATGATGTCTACTTTGCAGCATTGCTGTGAGGGTTACAATGATGACTATGAAGCAAAACATCTGCTACAGAATAGGTGTTTCATTCATTGTAGTTATTATTCTTAGCAATAGATCAAGCCACCCACTTCTTCCTTGATTTGAGCTAAACTGCTTCAGGAGGAAACTAAGAAAGGGTGTAGGGAACCAGAAAAGGACTTCCAATAGATCAGGGAATTGAAAAGGTGAGGTAAACGCCTTTCACCTTTCTCATTCATACACAACCTCTCTCGATCTACCCAACGAGATCCAGAGACCTAGCACTGGTTTAGCACTCTGAGAAATGGCAAGTATGTACAAGGGACCCCAAAAGCAATACTCCCTACCCAGATTTATGTCTCTACCACCCAAAGGGACCCCAAATGCAATACCTCCTACCCGGATCTATGTCTCTACCACCTGCCTGTATGCTCTCCATACTCACCCGAGCAGCATTCAGCAGGTGATTCCTATAGATAGCGATGATCTCTTCATGGTTCTTCTGGGACTCCTGGGAGTAAGCATCAGTGGGAAGTCATGTGCCCACCCTCCCCATACTCACCATGCCGGAAGGGGCAATAAAGTGGAAAGGTCACCCTTAGCAGGTAATCTCCCTTGGCCTTTTACTGGCCAGCCTCAACCACTGCCTGGCCAGGTCTCTGTAATCCCCAGAATGTCTCTCACATATATAAATATATCACTTCCACTCCATCCTCTTCTTTAGCAGTGTCCATTTCTCCAAGGACCAAAACATACCTGCAACTGCAGGGCAAGGCGGGCATTTTCTCCCCGGACTGCTAGAACCTCCTCTGAAAGCTGCTCCAACTTCTTCAACAACTCCTTAATCTGAGGCCAAAAAGAAAGACAGGGAACCAAAAAGGTCCATGTCATTTCTCTTCCAAATACCACCCAGGGTCAGGGACAGCTTCCTTTTATGGACTATGTATATGTGCCAGGTACATTTACAAATATTGTCTCATTTAATACTCAAAACAGCTTTTCTTCTGGGAAGAACAACACTTCCCTGAGGGAAGTATTATTATGCACATTTTGTAGATAAGGAACCTGAGTTAAGTAATTTGTCAAAATCACATAGCTAATAAGCAATGATGAAATCATGATTTTAACCAAGATCTCTTTGACCCAGGGTCCATGCTTTGATTCAGGTTACTGGATCCTAACCTACTTCTGGCTACCAACCACTAAAGGAAAAGACGAGTAATTGTGGCTTGTGGGGGAGGTACAGGTCCTTAATGGTAACCAGCAGTAATAGGAAAGGTAGTAATAGAAATAACAATAGCTACTTTTTTAAGTACTTACCATGTGACAAAAATTGTTCTGAGTATTTTAAATAATCATAGTATCTTTTTTAGGGTAATGTTCACAACCACCCTGTTATTATCCTCATTTTAGAGATGAGAAAACTGAGGCTTGGAGTTGTTAAATAACTTGCCAAAGATGAAACAAGTACATTTTAAAACTTTAATTCAAATCTAGATGTTCTCAATCCAGAGGACATTCTTTTTTTATTTTGAGACGGAGCATCAAGCTGTCGCCCTGGGTAGAGTGACGTAGCATCACAGCTCAGAGCAACCTCCAACTCCTGGGTTTAAGTGATTCTCTTGCCACAGCCTCCCAAGTAGCTGGGACTACAGATGCTCACCACAACGCCCGGCAATATTTTTTTTTCTTTTTGGTTGCAGTTGTCATTGTTGTTTGGCAGGCCCAGTTCAGCACTGTGAGAGGATGAATTTGAACCCACCAGCTCTGGTGTATGTGGCTGGTGCCTTAGCCACTTGAGCTACAGGCACCGAGCCCAGAGACCACATTCTTAATTACAACACTGTATTTTCTTTTGCCCATTTGTCTGCTTCCATCTTCTCCTTCAATGCAACACAAAAGTCTTCCTTTCTTTAATTAATCCCACCCCACACTTATTCCTATTCTGTATAACATTCTTTCTATTTCTGTGTACTCTATACCACATAAAATGTATACTGTTTAAGTCACTTCCTTAGAGCCTCATCGAAAACACAGCAACCCATTCTGCTATGCTCCTATGAGGCCTCTTCCCAGGTGAAAAGCTATTTGAGGTAAAATGCTGGCTAGGTGCAGTGGCTCATGTCTGTAATCCTAACACTCTGGGAGGCCAAGGCACATAGAATGCTTAAGCTCAAGAGTTAAAGACCAACCTGAAAAAACCAAGACCCTGTCTCTACTAAAAATAGAAAAACTAGCCATGTGTTGTGATGGGTGCCTGTAGTCCCAGCTACTCAGGAGGCTGAGGCAGGAGGATCTCTTGAGCCCAAGAATTTGAGGTTGCTGTAAGCTATCATGGCAGGACACTCTACCCAGGGCGACAGAGTGAGACTCTGTCAAGCAAGCAAGAAAGAAAGAAAGAAAGAAAGAAAGAAAGAAAGAAAGAAAGAAAGAAAGAAAGAAAGAAAGGAAAGGAAAGGAAGGAAGGAAGGAAGGAAGGAAGGAAGGAAAGAAAAGAAAAGAAAAGAAAGAAAAAGAGCTTGAAAAGTAATAAATATATTTAAAATCTTAAAAATAAGGTAAATGCTAATAAACTATGGTGCTACACAGGTGGTAG